>CM031697.1:15353996-15471496 GCA_018466805.1 Hippocampus abdominalis | reverse complement strand
TCCCATGTCTCCAAGGGGGCAACCCGTTGGGAAGGAGACCAGCATAAATGTGAGCCCATCGGCATCTTTGTACTTTGTACTATTTCCTCCCTTTTTTTTCCTCAGTGAGTGATTCCACAAACTCACACCTTTATTTATTGCTTCTGAATGTGTAGGAGGAAAGAAGTCCGTCACTGCCCGACCGTCTCTTTAAAATCGTCCTGGTGGGGAACTCCAATGTCGGCAAGACGTCCCTCCTTCGACGCTTTTGTGATGACTGTTTCAACCCCGACACTTCTGCCACTGTTGGTATGAGTCCTTGAGCTATGTCAGTCCATACATGTTTCAAATTGTAAAGGTGTGTAGGACATTATCTAATAACGTGCAAAAATCAAATGCGTTTGTTGGGATGTATCTTCTTTTGTCAAATGTCTGTACCAAAATAAAGGTTATGTCATATTCTTGTAAGCCAGTGTAATGTTATGCACGTTTAGTGTTAAGTCAGTGTTTCGTTTGTGTACCACTGGAGGGAGCCTCCGTACCATTTTGCTCCAAATTCTCCAGAGGTGTGAATGGTTGTTTGTTTCTCTATACGTGCCCTGTGATTGACAGGTGACCAGTCCAGGGTTACGCAATAGTCTCCAGTTCACCCGTGACCGTAATGAGGATATGCGCTGTAGAAAATGCGTGGGTGTATAGTTTTAAAAAAGTTTTAAGATTTAGTTTTGGATCATGTTTCTGTGTACATGCTGGTTGATACAGTATTCATCTCATTTTTTTGTAGTTCTTCTTAGGTAAGCTTAGCTTTGCCGTTGACTTGCTATTATGTGGTCTTTTCGATCATGAAGTTACAAATGCAGCTAATGTAATGTCGATACTGTGTTTGCAGGTATAGACTACAGTGTGAAGACAATACTGGTAGACAACAGCCAGGTGGCGCTGCAGGTCTGGGATACAGCAGGACAGGAAAGGTAATTCAGCTGCTTTTTCTCACATGCAATTGCATTGTCATGGTTTGGCATTGAAAGCGCACTGCGTTTTTAATCAAAAGGAAAATGTATTTTCAATCAAAAACAAAGGCTTGATATTTAGTGATTGTGGAGCTGCTTTCAAAGTTTCACTACTTAATGAGCTTTTTCTTTCTTTCTTTCACGCTCTACTGTTTTAATTGGCTTTTTCCTCTCTTTTTAGGTATCGAAGCATCACCAAGCAGTTTTTCCGCAAAGCTGATGGTGTGGTTGTGATGTATGACATAACGGTTGAGCAGAGCTTCACAGCTGTCAGACAGTGGCTGACAAGCGTCAAGGTAAAATGTAATATTTGTGCATTTTTTCCTGTCGACTAATAGCCACAATATACAGGTTGGGCCAAAATTAGGATGACAGGTCGCGTTAATGTTAAAATGTTCATATTAATTACGCGGTTTTAATGTAATAACATGTTTTAGTCCTGTGAAATGGAACCTGCTAATGTAAGCCTACTCTTGGCCCACCTTGTATATATTTAGTCCTAAATGTCGGTCTCCATTCCCTTCTCTTGTCATAGGAGGGCTCAGGTGAAGATATAACTTTAATGCTGTTGGGAAACAAAACTGACCTAGAAATTGCGAGACAAGTGCAGAAATCAATGGGCGTGAGGCTGGCCAAGGTACGTCTTATCTTTCGATTCACAAAAGAGTAAAATTGTCCTCTGCTGTGACACTTCTCTTACCAGCTGAAGTTGTATTGTATCTGTCACTGGCATTGAGAAAAACATGTTTTGTTTTTTTTAAGGAGCGTCAGATGACTTTCTTTGAGTGCAGTGCATGTTCAGGGTGTAATGTGATGGAGGCCATGCTTCATCTGGCTCGGTAAGAAAAATAATTAAACAAATAAAATAAAATAAATAAATAAAACACCACAATCTATTTCCAAAGTATTAAATGAAGTGGGAATTTTGCTGAGGAGATCATTTGATGGTTTCTTTACTGGCTCACGATAAATGCTTCAAAGCATCACATTGTCTGAAGGATTCTTCTTTTTTTTTTTAGAAGGAATGCTGACTTTGAGTGAAAGGTTCTGGTTCATTTTGCAATTGGTTGAGACAATATTTTGTCCAAATGAGATTGATCCTCTTTCCTTCAGACTTACACAATTTGCCCAGCCAACCATCGTCAAGCTTCACCAGTGTCACCATCAGTAGTCATCATTGTTTACATTAAGTACCCACTTTAAGTATTTTTTTTTCCCCACTCCATTTACTCCACACTGCTGGAAGCACTCAAAATTGTGATAAAACAATCAGATTGTAAGTACTGTACTCCCAGAGATAAATAACAACACATCACGCTTGAAACAAATATGAGACGGACATTGCAAATAAAGCACTTGTGCTTCGATCCCATCCGCTTGTTCTGGAGGGTTTCTGACTTGTTGTTTTTCATCACGTTGTGTCTCAGAACCTTGAAAGAGCAAGAGGACCGAGAAAAAGAGAAAACTGTCCAGTTGGTCGGCAGCTCACCGGAGAAGAAAAAATCCTGCTGTTAACAGATAACACACATAATACTGTACACGTTTGCACGCTTGCCCTTATTATTCTAAATGTCAACAAAACCGTCTTGTGGGGGCACACCAAAAATGTTCCCAGACATATTATATCAAAGGAAGACACAGTTAAATCAAAACCTTTTAAAAGTTGCCTTTCACATGCAGACAGGATTTTAATTATATATGTATGTAGATGCAGAGTGATTTTTCACGCAATTCCCTTTTGTATTACAGCATAACACAAATATTTGGAGAAAAAAAATGTGAATTAGTAGTGAGCTGTCTTGAGGTCACTTATGTGTGTTTTTAAGTTATTGGTGTCTCGGAACTGTTCTGCCAACGGCGCGGTTAAATTTGTTGTTCATTGGGTTCACCTGAATGTTGTCATGTGAAAATCGAGTATTTGCTGCTTATGTTCTGTTTCTGTCTCCATTTTGTTTTTGTTTTTGTTGGTCTCCAGCTCACGTTGTAGTTAGGTGTTTATTCCGTAAAGCATTTTGTTGGACAGTTGCAATTAGCAACTTTTTGGAGACAATCAAATTATTTGATTGTGAAGAAAGCATGCATTTACATCGGATGCACCTCATCTACTTGACATGTATTTTATACATTATACCCCTCATTCTTCAATGTAAAACCAAGTATGTTAAATAGTTTGCATGTGATTTTGAAATTCAGTTCTACTATTGTCTTGTTATTCTAAATGACTCACTAATTAATCGTGGTTCACTACCTCCAAGGTCTTGCACTTCACTTTTATGTATACACCGAGCTATTTAATTAGTGTACCAAAAATAAACAATTGGGTGTTGTTCATACAAGGTAGTGGTTTTTCACAGAACCAGCCGGTGGATGATTTTACACATTGCAGTTTATTCCATTTTTCAGACCTCATAAAAACATATGAAACATCTTATTTGAACTGAATATAAATAAGTCAATCAATAGAAGATGCATAAAAAC
Source organism: Hippocampus abdominalis (assembly GCA_018466805.1). NCBI lineage: Eukaryota > Metazoa > Chordata > Actinopteri > Syngnathiformes > Syngnathidae > Hippocampus > Hippocampus abdominalis. Next base: position 15,468,029 of record CM031697.1, on the reverse strand, counting down.
ATGCTAGTTCATTATATTTCTGCATTTTGTTTAATATAGCAATTTGTTGGGGATGATTGGAGACTCCCAAGAGTTCCCAGTAATTTTTCCTGAAAATTGCTTTTAAAATGAACAATTTGTAGCAGTCAGCTGTGCAATAAGGAGCTGTTTATTTTCAGAAAATAGCTAATTGATCAATCTTAGTATTATAGCTTTCAAAAGGAAAACCTCTTCAGAGTGACAAGACACTCTTGTTTATCTTACTGATTAACTGCAAAGCAAAGTTTACAGCCTATTGTTGCGTGCCTCATGTGGACAATTTGATAGATTGCCAGGTTCACATTTTTTGGGGGGGGGGGGTAAATCCAGCATAACCCTAAAAGGTTTGATATGGCTAACTTAAGTGCACCCTAATAAATGAACTAATGTAAATGCAGCATCGAGAAATAGAATCAGGAACACTTGGGAACTTGGTCAAGGCATTAAGGAGGACAAAGACTCATCAGCCACTTGGATAGGGGATCCGGTACAAGAGCGATATTAAAGAAAGACCTTGACAAAGATCTTAATGCTTAGTTTTAATTGTGTTATATTTTTATTGTTTCCAGCGGTGTAGAAATACACAGCATCATAATGATTTTGTGAAAAAAATAAAATTATATATATATATATATAAATTTTTAATACAGCTCTTGTGCTGGATCGCATTATATTCTACACCTGTCGTTATTGAAATAGCTTGTCAAACGATACCAAAGCTGCCTGTTCAAACTGATGACATAGGGAACAATAGTATGGAGTTGGGCAAAGGTGTCACCTTTGACACTGTCCATCACGCAAGGCATCAGCACTGTACACAAACAATTTAACACGTTACCTTTCACATGACTCGCACACACACATCTAGTAAAGTTCCTGCAGCAGGTTTGTCCTTGGCTGTTGTGCTCAGATGAATAGTTTGACCATCTCTGAGCCTTACATGACACAACTACAAACTAAACGGTTTATCTGACAGCCGGCAAAGGGTCAAACTCAAACAAATGAAGATGTCAAACAAACAAAATGGACAACACAGTCATTGGACAGATAGTCCTACCCAATGAGGTCTGAGTTATGCTGAAAAACAAATGACACAGGTACATCGCTCCATTTCACCAACATGTACAGCGAGAATCTAACTCTGGACAATTAAGAGCAAAAACAACCCCCGCATCCACCATTACATTCAACGTTGTTTAACAGTCTGCGCCTATGGCTTCTTGACTGACAACATCCATAGCAAGTTGTTAGTGAGGCCACCTCTGCACTCTGCCCCGTCCTTCCATCCTCATTCCTCCTTATTTGTCCAGAAGGGGTTTTTTTTTGTCTTCCTCTGCTCCTCACAAGTGTATTTAATCCTGGTTTCCTGCAAAACCTAGCGCATCTTGTAGTCGTGGACTATCGCTGCCTCACACAGTTGTCCTTTGAAATCCAGCTCAAAGGTGAAGTCCAAGTCCCGCTGCGGGCACAGACAAAAAAAAAGTTTGTCAAACATTTCAAGTGAGATTACTGGAGGGGAAAATGTGAAGTAGTGATAAGATCACATTTTAAATTATGTCACATAACAGTGAAATTACCATTCCAAGAGTTATTAATGTTTCTATGCCACATATTTTAATATTTTTAAAAGGCCAAGTAACCGTTAGCGATGTGCCTTTTTCTGAAAATGTGCATGTGAGATAGACGTTCTGCACTTTTAGTCTAACGTTATAAAACTGAAGCGAATTCACATCATGACCACCCATGGTCATGATGATCGGCGAGACTGGATGACGTTTCAGAGCTCAATGTAACTTCAACTTTGATGCCATGGGTATAAGCACAATCATGGTCTACATACTGGATACTGGAAAACTACAGTCCAGATGGACAGGATTTCCAACTCCCAAACCGCTGGCAGTAATGTTATCTCATATGTCTGGTTTGATATTTCTTTATGACTGGGATTTTTTTCATGTTACGAATGTTATGACAACCTCAAATTTATTCTGGCTTCTATACTGTATTTACAAAATACTTTGCAATATATATGGAATTTTTTTAAACGTCTTTTCATGTTGATTTTAATGCTTGATTTGCAATCGGTGACCAAATACTTTGCACATTTTGTTTAAATCAACAGTAAGATAATGACAAGAGTGCTTATATCGCATCCCTAACTGTTTATGTGACTCATTTTCTATATGCATAAGAAGATTTTTGGAAACTCGACAATTGTATGATGAAGCCTTGTCAAAAGTTACCAAGTATAAAGATGAGGACTATAGAGTCCTCGTTTGTTCAACACAGAGGAGAACAAGGTCAACAGTTGTCTGCATTGCTGATGCCAGCTTGGCTCGTCAGTAGTCACCATACAAAAAAAGAGTTTACTGTGGACAGGCAGATTGTTGGGTGAGTCAGATGTCCATTAATCCCGATCAATGTGATGTATCTATAATTATGGACACGGCTATCTTCACATCCGAGACTATGAGAGAAGCTTTGTGTAACACGTACAATATTTTTGTCATTCGGCTTCATTGCAATGCTGCCAGTGATTTCCTCTCCTCTTCGCACAGTTAAGTAGTCCTCCAGGTAGAACACGGTCTGCTTCCAGTGGGTGTATGCAGCATTCGGAGCTAGGAGACACACACACACACACACACACACACACACACACACACACACACACACACACACACACACACACACACACACACATACACACACACACAATCGATGTGATATGTTGAAGATTCCTCATGATCCAAATGAGGATAGAAAATAGGTGGATGGATGATGGCTGAATGAAATTCAAGGCATCAAGCCCGAGCTATGATTGATCAACTGATGAGGAATTATGTCTCCGTACTTATGAAAGAAAAACGCATGCTTCTTACTTGACAAAAAATAAGGAGTGATACAAATTTCTTGTCAAAATTCTGATGTCATACAAAATCTAAAGTCTGCAATAAGCAGAACCCGCAGGCTTGGTGATTGTCTTGGTGTGAAGAAATGGTCCAAAGTGGCACATAATAACACTTCTTGAACACAGTACGTCAGCTTTGAATGGAGGAAACCTCTTTCTTACCTCTTTGAGTGTGCGCCTATCTGTGCATAAGTGTGTTTTATTTTGTTTCGATCTGACTGACAAAACAATTCAAAGCATGCTCGGGTGCTCTGAACGTCACTGACAATAACTTAGCTGACATTCAAAATATGAGCTGCACTTTAGTCAGAATGCTCAGCCAGCTGTGCTGTGTTGGGGCATTATACATCTTTTCTTGTCTCTATAAACAGTTCGTTGAGTGTATTATATAAAAGAAACCGACCAATGAATCCTTGTTGTCATGTAAATTAGGAGACGAGCTTGCAATTTTCCCCCCCTCTGCTTCTCCCTGGTCTGGCTCCATTAACTCCTTGTTTTTGTCCAAGTTCAGATATTTATCTAAGCATATGCTTAGTGATTGGGATTGGAAAACTCCCAACTATAAAGGGGGTCGTTTTAAAGAACGAGAGCTACGATTACACTGCTGTATTGGTGATGATTTTAGTGTATTATTTGAGCACGTATTCATAAAATGACCGGAACTGCCGTTTGTAACAGATGCAATTTATCCTATCGCCACTAGAGGTCAGTCCCAAACCGCGACGAACAATGCAAGCCTTTTTCCACATGGTGACAATTGATATTGAAAGATCTTGGCACCAAACATTACAACGCTTACTGTTGCGCTTGCGCTATTTACTAAGCTGCATAGCTGTTTGTCCCTCTTGTGTGGCGAAGTGATCTGAACTAATATTAGCTTCATATCCTGTAGTGCAAACCCTAACCCTAAAAAAAAAAAAGGTGCAATCACTCTTTGACAGGGTCAGTCAAAACTAGTTTGAATTCCCTTTGCAAAAAAACGAAAACAAAACAAAACAAAAAACACATCATCAACATAGCTGATATCATAACTGCATATCGCACAACTGGCTGGTCGGTGTAATTGTGTCCCTGTTCTTGTAGAGATTAGATCAACTCCATGGAGAATGGAGACAAAGCAAATATTCTAAAATGTCTGGAGACACAGAATTCAATTGTAGTTTGGACTACTGTACTGCTGTTGAGACCCCCCCCCCCCCCCCACACACACACACACACATACATTTATTCCCTGCGGCGTTCCCTTTATATTTGTTGGGAAAAAGGTTCAATGCGTGGAACTAACATTGATTAACATGACTTTTCAACAATGGCACTCCAAGAATTAAAAATAAAACAGCTGTGGCATCTTACCAGTGGAGAAACCAGTCTTTTTGTGACATTTGGTGAATTCGATGTTGAAATAGGTGACTAGTGCATGAATGTAGTCATTTCTCTGGATCTGCAGGCAGAATGCTGTTGTGAAAGAGAGGTCTTCGGGCTTCACTGTGTAGATGTCCACCTCCTGTTAGCGGAAAGAGATGGATCCCTCACTTACACAGTAAGCTCACAGGTAAATCATCATAAAGCCTCATATCCAACCATGCGATTGTTGGATTCTTTTACCTGGTCACCTGGTCTCCTGCCTCTTATAAAGATTGTGGTTAGCCACAGATTTCTTCAGCTATTATACCACTACACTATTAAGATTTTTATGTCATTAAATTACATTTAAATGAACATTTACAGACGGACAGTTAGGGCGGCAGAAAAAATCATTGGCACCGCCCTACCCACACTTGAGGACTTGCACACTGCAAGAATCAAAACAAGGGCACGGAAAATCCTACTGGATCCACCGCACCCCGCCCACCACCTTTTCCAGCTACTCCGCTCAGGCAAGGCGCTTCCGATCCATGCGCACCAAATCCAGCAGACACTTACACAGCTTCTTCCCTCTAGCCATTAACTCCCTAAACAGCCACTGATTTATACTCCACCGCACCAGACACTTTAAAGCGCTCAAGGACATCTGCATAATTGCACACTTCTTGTAAACAAATACTGCTACTGGTCACTTTAAAATGGTTCAATGATTTTCTGCACCAACTGTTATAGTATTGTATTCTACCACTGGTCATTTTAGCTCTGCTTAATACTTTGCACTTTGTCTCACAGTTGTCACTGGGTGGTACTACCGCACTACGGTTCACTACATTACGAAATGTCCTTTCATACTATTTGTCATGTCCTTGTTTATGATGATACTAATGCAGCGTGTTATACCGGAGTCAAATTCCTTGTGTGTTCTACATACTTGGCCAAAAAAGATGATTCTGATTCTGATTCTGAACTTTCCGTCAATCCATTCTCTTCAATGCTTCAATGCGTTTTACTTCTCAAATGAGCAGGGATGTTCAAGACCACTTTTTTTCCCCAAACCAATATCACTGCCACTACTACAATACTCAACTCCTGAGTGGTCGTCAATATCGATACCAAGTAATCAATATTGCTTGTACTTTTGATACAATTTCTAATAAATCAAAGACGGATAACACCGGTCAACAGCAAATTTGATCGGAGATGACATTGCGTCCCTAATTGTATTTGTAATGCTGATTATAAAAACATGTTTTTTTTTAATATTCATAAGACCTACAAAAGCTCACACAATATGGATTTTACCATACGGAATTTATTGCTATGACATTTCAGAAATAATTTCCACCTTAGTTCATAAATATTGCCATATTAAAACATTAATACAGCAATACAGTAGAACTATATCACTATATTATTATGAAAATCTGATGTGCAAACGAAAAAAAACAAGGGGAGATTTGGAATCAGAGCAAAAAAAACACTCTCAAAACCTTGTTCAAAATGAATTGAAAGTGCAAAATAATACAGGTTCACTGGTTAACTGTGTTAAACGTGATGCAAAATACAAGTATTTCATGCTGGCCAATATTGATGAATATGGATTTTATTTATTTATTTATTTGACCTATTCACAGTAAAAAAAAAAAAAAGAACCATCCAGAGGAAAAATATCATTCATATGATATATATATATACAAACAATGTACAAAAAAGTGGAAAAAGGTGAGTATCCACACACCCTAGTGCAATTTGACTTGTGATCCTCGTTACAAACTGCAATATAATAACTTAATGATCTATTGGCACAACATCACAGATATATAATCAGAATGAGCTCACTCGGTTAAAATAGTATTTAAGCTGGGTGTTATTGTTGGAACCATTGTTTTCTCCTTTTCGAAATGTTCACATTGCTTGTGGCTTGGTACGAACTTTCTGTAATATTTCATAATTAGCATCAAAAGCTGGTTTATATAAAGAACAGAAAAGAGTTGCCTGCCAACTAGCACGCGAGCAAGCAAGCAGGGAGCGCTGATGGAATAATTGCATCACATGACAGAATGAAATTGAGTTGAATCAATTGTAGCTAAATGAAAGACTGACTTGCAGAAAGGTCACATGCAAGGCATCCCACTGAGATGCAGCAACAAGAGAGGTTAAATGTTTGAGGCACATCACACACTGGTCTTTTGTTTTTGACACCTATTATCCCTCTATTATATCTGATAAAATATTTTCCCTTTTTCAAAAAGCTCTCCCTGGCTGATTAGATCTGTTGTTTGAAATTATTGCTATTCTGGTCACTGTTGCCTGTACTGTGCATAACTGAGATTTGTCTCCAATTGCAAAGTTAATCAAAAAGAAGATTTATTGTTCTTATTATGACAATAACATCTGTCTGACTCAAACGTCTCCGTTACAGTCAGCCACAAGGGTTTGATCCAATAATTTTTTTTTTATATTCTCCTGGCCCGACAGAACTTGTTATTGTCATGTGTGATCGCTCCATTTCAGTGCACAAAAAAAAATGGTCACGGCCTCTTTCTTTTCCAGAAACTGCACTTCATAATTTCTGTCAAGCTGGAGTTGTTTTTATGGGTTCTGGCTCGCTTTATCTCATCTAATCGATGTTTTCCCACTTTATTTGAGCCACTGTGCATGTTTCACAATAGAAAAATCACACCACACATCAACAAACACAAATGTCACAAAAAGTACGTCCATGCCATTCAAATAATGACGATCTTGTCTTGATTTACTCACAATTGTACTTAGTGTAAAATCTATGCCTGTTTGGTTGAACACAAAGCTTGCAGCATATGCTTGCAGCAATTAAAGCCACCCTGAGCTAATTTCTAATCGTTTTGAAGCCACTTAAATGAAATGAGAGGATTGCCTATTTGACCCTAACCAGCTAAATAGAAAAAAGGATTCATGAATTGATCATTCATTAGAACCGATAAAATTTGACATACCTTGACGAGGCAGGAGTTGGTCACGACCTGTTTGGGGTCCACCACGTCAACCAGAGGCTCCTTCATTGCCACATTGCGGATACAAGTCATGTCAAAGCCGTATACGTTCTCCCACCCTTGAAAAACAACATAATTACTCAAGTATGTCAAAGATTAAAATATGTACAACTCATGCAAATTGCTACTTGGCGATTGTTTTATTGTGTGTTGAAAAGCCAAGGGATATCAACATTGTTGAGCTATGCTGTGCAGCTAGAAAACCACAACAGGCCGGGATGCTCGTCACTGGCTCTCTCAGAATGTTGGGCTCCCAATGCCTGGAGTTAGCTTTTACAGTGTTTGGAAGTAATTTGCAATAATTTGACACATACATGAAGTCAGATACGTTGCCAACATAAAGCACTGTAAACGCTGACTTCACAATCTTAGCAGACAGGCAGGATAGGAGATTAGTGTACATTATTCATTGGAACGCAACAACTCTATTTGTGAGCCAAACTAATGAGCAATTTTTTATAGGGGAACATTTGCGGGTCACATATCTGACTATGTTCCACATTGAGATTAATGATGGTCCTTATACTAAGATGGTGCTTTGCTCTGCTCAGAGAAGCTGCGAGGAGCGAAACGTGTTGACTGAGCGCCGCATAAGGCCACTTCTACCTCAGTGCAAAGGTCAAACGAGGCCATCTGCCCGCAGAATGAGGAGACGAGTGCGGTTTGTGCAACCCTCGGTTCAGTTCGCCCATGTGTGAAATTCACATTTGCACAACTCCACTGCATTAAATAAATAAATAGTATCCGAAGAGTAAAAATAGTCTGACGTCCCAGCAAAGCTGCAGGCAGCCTGAGTATAGTGACACTTCCACGCAACGAGCCGCGTGCTACAAATTGCATGGAATATAAATTATCACGCAATTTAGCAGTTACGTAAAAGTGACACAAAAATATCAAAAGCCAACATGCTTGCTTGTTACCTTCGGAACAGAACAAAAAAACAACAACCACATATGCTTGTTTTAAGATATTTTACGATGCTCAGATTTAAATTTTTTGGAACACATAACTTGGAAGTCGTCGTCTCTGGCTGCGGTTTTTTTTTTTTGTCTTTGACGTTCTTAATTTTGGCTACGTCGCTTTCTTATCCGATCAGTTTGTAATCTGGTACTGGTGATCGAAGCATGGTTTTGTTTGTTTGTTTGTTGAGATGCATGGGGAAGATGGGAGAGACACCGTCTGACATATTTCTGACACGACTTAACTTCTTTTTCAGAGATGACTGAAGCAAGTTCAACGGATGTCATCACCTGGCATATTTCATGAACTGTGACTGGCAGTTGAATAAAGGTTCCTCCGCAGATCTTGACGTTTCACAGCTGTTGTAGTTTAGTCGCACAGCAAATATATTGCAGAAGGTTGTTATGAAAACTATTTTATTTATAGTCAGTGTTCCACTTCTATGATATATGGACGAGTATAACAATGGCTTTGGCACTCTTCTTGTGCTTTGTATCCAGAAGGAAACATCACCCACAGCCCTCGTTGTGCTCTTGGAGGCAGATGACTCAGCGATGGAGAGGCTTGTTGACTAATATTAGCCATTAGCTAGGGTGAGCGAGAGCACCAGTTTAAAACAAATCATTTGTAGGACTGAAATGGCTGCATTCCGTTGCATTTGCGGTGGGTCTTTGGCAACATGCACATTGGGAAGTGCGGTCCTATCATTTCTTTGATATAACCCAACACGCCTCACATTTTATCTTGTTACTTCTGTCAGAGGTTCATCCATAAACACCAGGCAACATGTTCCATTGGCACGCCTACATACTCGTGTCACATTAAATGCCTCCAACAAGTGTGATAACTGATCCGCTACGCTTTGAATAATAAGATGTTCTTTTTCCTTCCCATCGTTCTGATACAAGTTGACCTTGGTTTCTTCTGCCCACAGGCTCGGGATCTTGCTTCCCTGGTTTTTTTTTTTTTTTTTGCAACATGATGAGTAGTTGCAACTAGTCGTGAACCCTACGAATTCTAGTTTGATGATACTACCCCATCGTGACCTTACCCCAAATATTCCTGACATACAGTATATGTTCATTTTGCTATCTTCCATTTAAGTTGCCATAATGTGCATTACTACAAAACACAATTTGAGATTTTTTTTAAAAAGCCAAATAAATGGACTTTTCTTCAATTGCTACGTCAGTCACTTGGTCTCAAGCCAAACTGAGCTTTTGTTTTACTTCCTGAAGACAAAAGCACCTGCAGGGAGGAAATTCCTTATTTGATTATGTCCACAGACTGAAATTAAGTACTCGTTGTCTCCAAATGTTTTGAAGGACATAATTACAATTATGTCGGAACCGAATGCTTTTATACCTAAATGTAACACAGACATGTACCAAACTGCAACACATGCATGCTTGCAATGAACTTACAATGAATTTTGAAGTCTTTATACTGCCTGTCCTCTATGGCCAACACATACAAAGAGGCACGGTCGGGAAACATCAGTCCACCTGGTTTCTTTTAGACAAGAGAAAAAGCAGAGGAATTGTCAATTATAACTCCAATTTTAATAGTTCTCCCATGATTCGCAGTCATTCATCATTTGGTGCAGAGATTTTTTTTTTTGCACATGACACAGGTCACAATTTTATTTGGACAAAGTTCAAATTTGGTACAGTGTGTTAGTCATCATACTGGGGATCTTAATTGGGGGGGAAAACCATCACAAAAAGCTAGTTCTTTCTTAAATGTTCATGATTTTGCATTTACTCAATGTCATTAAAGACAGTTAATTGTTTCAGACAAGTTTTTATCATCTCATATTTTAATTCTTTGGGGGATCACTAGTGGAATGCAGCTCTCCTGGTGACTCCCAAAGAAAACCTCAACATCTTAATTTCAGCCACCTGCAGCTCCACTTCTTGTTGTCTCTTCAGTGTCTCTTCAGTGGCTCATCGGTACATCATGTCTGTTTTCTAACTTTCCCCCATCATCTTCGCAGAGACTCTTCAATCACATCACACCCTTTTATTCCTGTCCTGAGTCTAGCTTCCACTACTCTTTCCCATAACGTCATTGTGTGGCTCACCAACTTGATTCCTCTATATAGTTACCGCAACTCTGCACATTGAGCTTGTCCTTGAAACTCCGCACCAGCACGCTGCCCCCCTCCCCAATTTCTCAGGCATCGTCTCACACTCTAGAATTGTCTTGAACGACCGTGGTCAAAAACTACAGCCACCTCTCCTAGATGCTTTCATACCTCCAAGGGTGTGTCATGTTATCAACTGCCTTTCCATTGTCATCCTTTTTAGGACCTTTCTCATGTATTCCTTACCAATCATTGTAACTTCCTCTTCTCCCACAATTGCTTATTCTACTCTTCCTTTGTTTTGCACATTCATCAACTCCTCAAAGAATTCTTTCCATCCATTCAGCATATTACAGGCACCAGACCACACCATTCCATCTCTATGATCGAAAATCTCTATAATCACCCTAACCTGCTGCACATCCTTTCCAAATCCACCTCTTTGTCTGGCCAAGCAGTAAAGATTTGCTCAATTTTACTGTCCAACCTGGCATACATGCCTCTTCTTTGGCCTTTGCTCTACGCCCCATTTCCTTGTCATGGTTGATTTGTTTGGGACCAACAGGTGGCTCTGTAGCGCTCCTCTTACAGCGACACACCTGTTGGTCATCATGTCATTAGTCGGTTGTCTGTTAAAAGGACTCCCGGCCCAACCACTCGGTGTCGGGTCATTGTCGCTGTTTCTGTCACTGCATCTGTTGGTTTGTGTCGATCATGTCATATTATTTTGCTTATGCCATGGGTTTTGTTGTTACTGTCACGGTTCTGTTTTCGGTCTGGCCAGCAGGTGGCATGAGCGGACTTCTTGGTGCACACCTGCTGCCAATCCATCATTACGGAGACTCAGTATTTAAGGACTCTTTTTCTGGGCACCTGTTGTCGGAGTATTGTTTATGCCTTGCTGCTTCCTTGCTCATAGACCTTTTGATATAGACCTCGGCGTTTTTCGCTTTTGAACTCTCGGTACTATTGATCTTGTAAGTATGGTTTTTATTTTGTGATTTGACTTTTTCCTGCGTGTATTTTGATACATTGTTTTCCGTTTGTATTTTCGGTTCTTGTTTTCTCCCCTTGCCTTTTGTGCAAGCGCTTTTTGTTAATTGTTTTTTGTACTCCCTGGTCCGTTTGGACCAGCGCTTCATGTTACTACTTTGTCGGTGCGATTTTTTGTATATTAAAACATTTTTGTTACGGAGACCTTGTTGACGTCTACGTTTTTGGGATCCCTAACTTGATTCGGCTTGTCCGAATCGTGACAGTTACTTTGAAATCTTGTTGTTTTCAGGACTTTACTTGTTTTGGATTTGGGTTTCTCAGTGTTTGATTAATACATTTTGTCGAGTTCACCCTGCTCCTCCCTCTTGACTGCTTTTTGGTGTCCTCCACCACCCCCGCACCGTGTCACTTGTATTGTTATCTCCTTTACCGAGTCCTTTCAATGTCCCACTTCTTCTTAGCAAACCTTTCCTTATATGCTTTTGTGCACTTTCTGGTTGCAGCACCAAGTCTCCTCTCCCTTCCTACCAGTAGACATTCCAAGTCATCTCCTCATATCACAAATTGAGAATTATTTATTTTTTTACACTATCAGAAACTACTATTCACAGTAACAAAACATTTGAGTTCAATTTGTGTCATGCGTGCATACCAGCCACTTGTCCCTGGCAAAGATGACCGTGTTGAGCATGGATTCGTAGAAGAGACTATAACCCATCCACTCGGATATAATGATATCAACCTCCTCCACAGGGAGCTCCACCTCTTCCACTTTTCCATTGATGATGGTTATCACTAAAACACACATTGGAAATCGCATAAAAATGCTGATTCTTTCTAGCCATCCAAAAATCTTGAATCCATCAGGTTCATCGTATCTATGCTCTTCTGAAAGGAATGCCTGCAGATGTCATGACTTGAGATATGGAGGACTTTATGCGGAAACGTGAGAACGGGAGAAATGAAACCACAAACAGCGAGCGCTTATACACAATTTGTACTAGTGTTGTGTTCTTATGGAAATGTGTGGACCAGCTGGAGTTTCACCAAAGCTCTTGTGAAGCTCTGCCCTTTGAGAGAGTAGCTGAGTACAGCTTTTGGTTTTTCTGTTTGAACGTTTTGAGGGTTGATTCTAAGGCCAGTTTTAATGACATGTGAACCCCGATACTTGACAAAGTGATTGCAAAGTGATTACGTATTTCTTCTGCCTTTCAAAGTAGTGTACTGAACGTTGCCGGCATATATGAATATACAAACAAAAAATATACAACTGAAAATGACCTTCCATTGTTGTTTTTTTCACTGAACAATATCGGATAATTCCACACAGGTCATGATCTGCCACAGCACCCTGGTTGGAATCACTGGTCTACTCTCTTTATGACCATGTAACTCTTGCGTTGGACGTTCAGTTGCAAAATGGTATCGATTATGCTGTCAGAGAGAGATTCTGCTTGTCATCGTAAAGTAGAGTAGCTCTTACCGCTGTCGAGGTGGTTGGACTTGATGACCCTTTCTGAGTATTCAGAAATACTGGAACATTCAATCTGAGGGAGAGAGGAAAACTTTTGTTTTTCTTTTCAAAGATGTCTATAATTAAGTAGAGACAATATTTCAATTCAGAGTTTTGCAGGATTAGGGGATTTGAACTGTTCAACTCAGGATGGGAGGTTACATTCTCAACTGTTCATTGGAAAGAAGAAAAAAAATCCACTGCACATCTTTCTGGGGTCATTTGGGAAATGCCGTCATACGACAGGAGAGCCATCTGGTCAACACGAAGACATCAGAAGAGGAAAGAGGCTTATGAAGTCTTGATGTGTTGTATTAAAAGACATCAAGCTACCCTTTTGGTATGATTACATGGAAGAATGAGGTATTTTGTTTTAGCGAAAGAAACTTACAAGCATAAATATCGAGGAAACCTCCACAGCGAAAGAGACCCTCTTGGGCATTTTCTTTAGAAATCAAGATCAAACCTCCGCTTTGAAGTCTTTTCTGTCAGTAATTTCTTCAATAATTCAAGACAGACCATTAACGTACATGCCAAATTTTGTCAGTGTTGTTTCAATAATTAAATAATTGCAACAATGCTAATCTGCTCACAATTATGATGTGAATAATGCTTTTGTTGCATGTCATTAATACCATAGCCATCATACTGACTTCTTATCTGTCTGCGTATAGGTGTCCACGCTGTTCAGAATAAATCCGCGTGTGTGCTAGGCTGTCGTCGGTCTTAAAATAGTGGTGACTTGAATAGGGATTCGCGTAAGCCTCTCTTCCACTCCGAAAGAAACAGAACTAGCCTGCTACGAAGATGAGAAATGTGTTCTGCAGTGCACCCAATAGCTGTCATCATAGACGGATTCCCTACGATCTCGAAACAAGTTTGTTTTTGCTTTGGCTCGACTAATCATTTACTAAAGAAAATTCTTACTTCATCATTTGATGACAGAATGAAAATGTAAAGCACATGTGACCTTATGGGATAGGTTATTTAGTACGTCTCGTGGACATGCAATCTAGCAAGTGAGTTATTGGCACTCCTGAATATCAATTTCTTCTTTCTTCTTTTAAAATGTACACATGATAGTATAGTGTTGAGTTGGCCTGTAGCCCAGCCTTTTCACCTCAATGGATGGCTCATGTTTCATATGATGCCTTATTAACGTTTGAGTAGAGCGGTATGGGCATATTGTAATGCTCAAAAGTAAATTCAATCCCTCAAGTCATAGTTCCATTTTTTGGTGTGGGAAATATAAATGAGAGAGAGAGAGAGAGAGAGAGAGAGACTCATAATGTCAACCGCATAGTTACAAATAATGTGCGTTTTTGGGACACTAGAAATTTCTCAGTCAAAACAACAAAAAAATCACAAGTTGACCATCGCCGCCATTGTTGTTATGATCTCACGTTTAATAATCTCGCGTGAGATTGGCGAGCACGGCCTTCACCTCGCGGGAAGCAGACGATTGCAGACGAAGTTGTATAATGTTAAAAGAAGTGTTGCGAAAGTTTATTGCGGATATATTACAGAGGAAGCAGCTAAAGTTGGATAGATTTTTGCGATAATAAAGTGACTTTGAGAAAGCCTTGCATCATTGGAAGCAGAGTAAAAAGAGGATAATTTATGAACTCGAAGACTGAACCATGGGATGAAATAAGAATTTTTTTTCAGCAAATCTTGAATTATAAAATTTTTTGCAGCATTTGTTTATAAGAAATAAACCTATTATCATTGTTGTTATTTGTCTTATTATAATATGCAATTGAATAAGTAGACCATTTCAGAATTCGAAATTTAGGACTCTAAATGCATAATGGGACTCATACTTTTCTGATCAGCGAGTCCCTGGGACTCGCAGGGCTCTAGCTGTAAAATTATCACTGAGGACCCATGTGGTTATCCTAACCTAGTGGTGCGTATCCTCAGACATGACCTGACTCGCAATTACTTGTGACCCCAGTACAAGTGACAGAGAGGGCTCTTAAATCGTTACTGCATAGCATGTGTACCGACCTGAGAGGCTATAACACTTTTATCACCTGCCTGAGACTGGAGATTCTTCTAAGATTAGAATAAACCTGACCCATGGTGCAGCGGTTCAAATGTCCAGATGCACATACAGAGAGCCGCATACCATACGCGCTATCAAGATGGGATTCAGCATGGATTTAGAGCATGTTGCTTTGCCACTGTAAACCTCCATATAGAATGTTGTGTTACCTACCCCATACACATGCTTTGCTCCTGCTTTGGCAGCAAACATGGATAGGATCCCAGTTCCGCTTCCAACATCCAGAACTATTTTGTCCTTGAATACGTGCTTGTTGTGGTACATGGAATTGCGGTAGGTGAGTGTCCTCACCTCATCCTTCAACATCTCCTGGTTTAAATGTAAAACAAAACAAGGTGAGAAAGATGCTGATAAGGGTGACCCCGTGGGAAAGTGGCAATTTGTTTCTCTGAATTTGAAATACAGTCTGACAACTGTGGTTGTGGATTTGCTGTGATATATGCACTGTGTGCTTGTGTATTGTATCAAAGTCGCATGGTTTTACAAACAAATCAATAAAAGGGGTTTTGGGAGGACTCCCATGAGCCTCTGGGTCCAGTCTATTTATTTCTCCTTTTTGCCTTTACCGCGCGTTGTGAAGTGTGGTCAGAAGAGAGATAAATGTACCCCGGACACTTCTCCTAAATCATTCGTCGAAAAAAAAAAAGTCACAAATCAGACTAAGTTCATGTTCTCTTTTAGTGAAGCCTTCCTACAACTGGAAATAGTTAACATGTACCTTCATTAGAAGAAATGTGTGTCATAAAGAAGGAAAGCAAGGATTTCAAGACACATTTTAATAAGATGACATAAGTGTGGTGCTGTTTGGTTTTATTCACACAGCTGGATCAACTGGATGTGCGGATGTATTTGTATTTTTTGTATCTGTTCTGTTATCCACCCATCCATTTTTCGATCTACTTGTCCTCACGAGGGTCGCGGGGCATGCTGGAGCCTATCCCAGCCGTCTTCGGGCAGTAGGCGGGGGACACCCTGAACTGGTTGCCAGCCAATCGCAGGGCACACACAGACGAACAACCAACCACGCTCACACTCACACCTGCGGACAATTTAGAGTGTTCAATCAGCCTGCCATGCATGTTTTTGGAATGTGGGAGGAAACCGGAGTACCCGGAGAAAACCCACCCAGGCCCGGGGAGAACATGCAAACTCCACACAGGGAGGCCAGAGCTGGAATTGAACCCGGTACCTCTACACTGTGAGGTCGGCGCACTAACCACTGGACCACCCGGCCGACCTGTTCTGTTATATATCATTTTACTTGTTGTCTATATTTTATTAGGTATACGTTCATCTTTTTTCAGCAGTGATGACTTTTTCTGACCATTCGTAAGACAATTGAATACATTTTTGTCATGACAGTTAAATGGTACATCCTGTACAGTTGGATCAGAGTTCACTTTGAGTAGTTTTGGCAGTATTGTTGGAGTAATGTGCTCGTGAACGACCAGATCCAGCTAACAGAGTTCCGTGTCACTTAGCCCCCCACTTTACTGCAACCTCGGACTAGAGTGAAAGAGTTTTCAAAAACAGACGTCGTAGGATACTTTGCCTTTGCTAGAGGTCTGTGCTCAACCTATGCCATATGATGCAAAGTCATGTCTTAATGACATCATCATGGACAACTTTAAACCGTTGTAGAAGTGCTTCCAGTTCAGTTACGCTCGTATTTTTGCTATCTGTAGCCGGGCTCGGTCTCTATCCCTGACAAATCAAGTATCAAGTACAACTTTATTGTCAAACGTGCTTTCTGTGTAACATACATACAGCACATACGAAATTTCCTCCCTCTTAAACAGACAACAGATGGCAGGGATTCACTGAACCGAAGTGCAGTAAATTCACATAAAAGGTGCCCGGCAGTGAGTGAAAAATCAGCTGCCGTAAAAAAGTTCCAAGTGGACAATTTACGAACGTTGTTTCACCTGCACAAGTTCCATGGGCCAATGATTGTCCTTCCAATAAGTGTGCTAACAGCAGGCTATATCAACTTACCTCATGGATACCAAAGTGGGCGTAAGAGTCAAAGTAGTAGTCTTTTGAGGTCATCTCTTCTGGATTACAGAGCTTTCCCATCTTGCCCCTTCCAGAGCAGCTTGGAAGGCTGGCAGCGTGTGGAGTATGTGGTGGGACAAGAGGTCTTGGGGTGGGCTGGATGGAAGGCACTGGCTTTGGCAAAGAGGTTGGTTGAGCCGACTGTGATGCAACGATGCGGACCGGCTGTGGCTGCTAGAGAAACAGTAGATGAACATTATTCCCAAAAAGATGATGCTTTGTGATTTTAGAAATGCACCTTAAAAATATGTACACATTTAACATGAAAATGAACAAAGTGGAATTGAGGTAAAAACTGACTGTTAGTGGCTTAGATTTCTTTATTCTTTAACAAGCTCGAATGCCATCTTGGGGCTCCATGTGTGCTGTTTAGTGAGTCCAAACAGTCCGCCAATTCTGGAGCATACTTGGATCTCCATCTTGAAGTCAGCCTGTCTGTCAGCACAAGGTAATAAACGCTTGTTCTGCACAGAAGGTGCACTCATACTGCCCTGATTATCTTTTCTAAGGCCTGCTGGGTAGGCTGTAACGGGCTGTGCATTTGTGAGTGAGTGACACAGAGAACCCGTAACAAAGAACGGATACACTGAATAGGAAAGTCATTCTAGTCTTGACAATCCATCCATCCATCCATTCATTGATCCATCCATCCAATTTGTAATCCACTTATCTTCACGAGGGTCGCGGGCGTCTTGACACTCCTTTTGACCTTAATTGTTCCCGCTGGCAAAAGCAATAAATTGTTTTCAGCACAAAAGGGTCAACATGTCCAGAGTCCCTACCCTAAATGAATGTTAATGGATTGCTCACTGGTAGCATTTTGTGAAAGTGATGTTCGCATGTGTACCTCAAAATTGGAAGAATTGGAGGGACAAGAGAAAAATGGCATAAACTGGAATAGGCTCTTGTTACCTGTGACCTTATTGAGGAAAAGTGGTATAGAAAATGGAGGATGGGTTGCTCATTATATACATTATGTGGTTTGTTCACATATTAAAGCTGCTCTATCGATATTCGGTCATGTCAAGCTTGCCGATTTGAAATTAATTACATTTTGAGGAACTCCCAAGTTTTAAGGGGACAGATGTGCACACAGACAACCATGTGTGAAAAGGTTGACCTGATAAATTCTACGCACTCCAGAACTTTAGAGTAGCTGCTTATTACATGTGTGCTGAGCCATCGATTGTACTGCCACCAGATATGCGAGTGCTAGCCTCTTAGAACCTGCACTACCCATTATCTGTTTCTCTTATCCTGTTCACTGTGGCAGGATTGCACTCCTCTTGCACTGTCAAAACCAATCAACTCATTAAAAATGGAAAGTTATAGCCAAGTGTAGAAATTCAGAATGGCGGAGATATCTGCTTGGCCAAGGTAGTAAGGTTTGATAGAAACAGCACACAACAGAACTTTACAGTGGGGCGTATACATCACGTTTATATTTGTGAATATCTTGCATTGATTGTAGACTCCTTGTTACAGTGGGGAATATATTGTGCAGTAATGCTAAAGAGTCAAGTTGATGCAGCTTGAGCCATTGCATTTTCAAAGTATTCATGAGTAAGTTACTTCGCACATTGATGCTGTTGTATCAAGTTTTGAGCAGAAGTCGTAAAAAACAAAAAACAAAAAAAAACACCCAAGACGAAAACAGCGGCAAATGAATGAGAAATAGTCTGTAAATTAACGCCACACAACTGATGTTTGTCAGGACACAAGGCAACGTGACCGAAAGAGATGGACCCGTTCTTGTCAGAGCAGACCATCTTGAGACACAAGGAAGAGTCACACCTATGTTGGCGTACATTTGCATTGATCGAAAAGGTGCCTTTTACTTGATATAGTATCATGTTAAACAGCTGGGCTCCATCTTTAACACTATTATAGAAAAAGAGCAGCATTATAGACCTAGAAACTTTGGTTCATATGACTGTGTACCGTATTTTCCGGATTATACGTCGCTCCGGAGTATAGGTCGCACCAACCATAAAAAGCATAATAAAGAACAAAAAAAACATACATACATAACATACATAAGTCGCACAATACATACAATTCATAATTCTTCCATTTCCTGTTTTGTGATTTTATTTCCTGTTTTTATACAATATCTCTCTTATTTATTTTTTACATTGTATTTTCTGTACAGTGTCCTTGGGTGGCATGAAAGGCGCTTTTAAATAAAATGTATTATTATTATTATTATTATTATTACCAGAGTATAAATCACATTTTGGGGGGAAATTTATTTGACATAGACCAACACCAAGAACATACATATGGCATGTATGTTCTTGAAAGGCAATTTAAAATAAAAATAAGATAAAAAACAGAACTACACGCTGAAAGTGTACGATATGCTAACGTTACATGACGCATAAACGACGAACTGAGAACGTGCCTGGTATGTTCAAGTAACATATTAAGAGTTATTCAGATAACTATAGCATAAAGAACATGCTAACAAATTCACCAAACCATCAATGTCACTCCAAATCACTAAATTCAATGAAATCTTCATCCTCTGTGTCACATTAAAACAACTCCACCAACTCCGGAGGAGGAAGATGCAGTGCTTCCTCTTCTATGTCAGACTCATCGTGGTTTTATCAATACAGGTCTAGAGCGGCCTCTAGTGGTTTAATGTGAAAATACCATGTGAAATTATATAATAATGTGTTCATAATTTCACCCATAAATCGCTCCAGAGTATTAGTCGCACCCCCAGCCAAACTATGAAAAAAACTGCGACTTATAGTCTGAAAAATACGGTAGTATTATACATCACTAATTTAACTCGAGTCATACCGTAATTAAAATCACTATAGAAAGTGATAGAGGGGTTTGAATGAGACCCGGAGACAGTAAACTCATAAGTTACTGCAATTGAAATATTGTTTTATTTAGAGTCATATTTATAGTAAATGTTCAGGAACACTATCCACTTTTTCTGACCATCGCCCATCTGACCGTCGCCCTCTCACAGACGCACTGGTCCTTCTGTATCACTACCATGATATCATCCATGGGCTTAAGTTCTCTGAGGAACTGAGACATTACATTTGTAGCAGAGCAGGCAAATAAAGGGAGCGGCCCTAACAACATCAATGCATCTTCTAATGCACTGGCAAATGCAAGCACCTAGTGCAGGCAATCAGAATATTGTGTTCTCAGTTCTTGGATGTATTGTATGTCTATATCTACATTTGGCTGGATGGATAGCGACATAGGTATTGAACATACCAGCACTTTGTATTTTAAATGTTATAAATGTCCAGCAGAAAGATCAGTGAGAATAGTGAGCACTGAGCATAATGATAAAGGAGTAACTGATGTCGAATTCAGGGTTATCATTGTGGTGCGCGCGCAGCCCTCAAGGACAGTCCCCTGGCCTGTTCCAAAAGTAGCTCACCAGTGATAGGACATTTTGATTTTCTCGGAATGTTACCAAAGTGATCATTTGAAAATATAAGTGGGTTTTCTCTTGGTACTTCGGTTTCCTCCCACAATCTAAAAACATCCTGGGAGGTTGATTGAACGCTCTAAATTGTCCCTTTGTGTGATTATGAGCCCAAATGGTGTGTCTATGTGTATCCTGTGATTGACTGGCAACCAGTTCAGGGTGTACCCTGCCTACTCCCCGAAGACAGCTGAGATAGGCACCAGCATTCCTGCGACTCATCTGAGGATAAGTGCATCAGATAATGGGGTGGATGAAAACTGCTTTGTTACAGCTACAGCTGTTGTGAAATGCACTACATAATTAAAGTTGCATTGTGTTGTATTGTAACATCTATTGAATCCGTCTCATTTCCATTATCTTGAGGTAAGATTTCTGATTTGAAGTCTGGTAAGCAGGGTCCTGTTTCTTGTCCATTTCCAGATGAATTAGAATGTCCCTCATTAGTTCCCTTCCTGAAAGAAGTCATAACTGAGTGTAGGTCTCTGGTTATTGTTTTCAGATAAATGGTTTTTAGGTTGGGCGAGACGGTGGTCGACTGGTTAGGACATCCGCCTCACAGTACAGAGGTTGTGGGTTTGAATCCAACCCTGGCCTTCTTGTGTGGTGTGAGCATGTTCTTGCATGTGGGTGTTGTCCGGGTACTCAGAATTTCTCCCACATTCCAAAAACATGCATAGTAGGTTAATGGAACACTCTAAATTGTCCCTAGGTGTGAGTGTGAGTGTGAATGGTTGTTCGTCTATGTGCCCTGCGATTGGCTGGCAACCAGTTCAGGGTGTACCCCGCCTACAGCTCAAAGTCAGCTAGGATAGGCTTCAGCACGCTTGAGACCCTCGTCAGGATAATGGATGAAGATAATGAATATATATATATAGACACACACACACACACACACACACAGCTGTTTGATTTAAGAAGTTCTACTTCTACTTTATCCCAAAATATTGAAAAGAATTGTCATTGAACACAGTACTGCACTGCAGTGTGTGCTACAAAAAAAAGCCCTCTTTCCAGAACATCGTTAGATTGGGTCAATCAATTACAATTTGAAATATTCTGGAACCAAAGCAATCACACGAGCATACTTCATGCAAATAAAATTAACAACAATCCTTTTCTTGCCCCACAAAAAAGCCATTTCTGAATCTGCAGTGGTTTACAATAACCTGCGTAGCATTTTGTGACCTTTTGGCTGGCTACAACTGCTTCATCTCCTGATACAGGAATTTCTCAGCAAGCAATTTCAAATCATCCAGCAGTCCAGCTGCAAGGTACAGCAGCACCATGGACAGCGTTATAGGAGGTCAATTAAATCGAGGTACATTGAGCATCATGATGCATTGGTCAAATCTAATTTGACACAATAAGATTTTCTAATCCCCCCCCCCACCCCCTCGTCTAGCTAAATAATCACAAATCTAAAGAGAGGCATCTCTCCCTACGGTGTACCATTTCCAACTATACTATCTGGTGTAATAATAAAGTAACACCATTCTGATAGTGTGAATACAGACTTCAAATCTCACTACTGTATCCGATACTATTTTGATGTAACAATATAGTAACACTTGTGTGATACTGTTAATACCAAGTTATTTATATGATTATCTTTGTAAGAGCAGAATGTCCGCTGCATTGCCTTAGTACATGGATGGTGTGGGAGGATAAGCATCAAGATCCTACTGTCTATATGTGGTGTGATGTTTTTTTAATGACCAACTGCCCAACGTGTAAGAAAATGAGAGCGGGCAATGATGACTTTTCGCAAACTGTATCATTCCTCATGCTGTAATCCCTACATGCCCCCCGCCCTAATCCTTAAAACTGCAACAAAACAAAAAAAACATACTGTACTTGTAGACCAGACGATGCAGCTACTATATTCAGGATGAACAGCACTTGTCTCTTGGATGTTTTGACAAACACAAATCGCAGCTGCTCAGAATGCCATTTCAAACCGAATTAAACAAGATTGCGAGGAGAAAGCGTTGATTGCCCACGATGTAACTTTCGCACCCCAGGTAGGACCCTCAGGACAAATATTGGCGTCAGAGTCCGAACAACTAAGTGCACCGGAGCGGTTTTGCACAAGAAAAAAAAAAAAAAAAAAAAAACATTGACAGACTTACCTCAATGCTCTCGGAATCCGCCATTTTTCTCCTGAGGAGCATGCAACGGGACGAGTGCTTAATTCCCATAAGAAAATTTCAATTTTTACGCTTTCCGGACGACTTGGTAATTTGTCATTGAATACTCGTCATTTTCATTCCGAAATGCAATGTTCTCTAGACATGTGGTTAAACTGCAAAAAACTACAAGAGCGACCAAAGGCGAGCAACGTGTCGTTGCCACGAAGTCGTGCAAATTCCATGGCACAAAAGTTTGCAATCCACCGGTGTTCTTTGTCACGTCGAAATGAGCTGAGGTGAAAATACGTCAAGCGATACTCTGTCCCAGGATGAGCAAGTGCACAGAAAACGTGCAGGAGGCACGAAAAGCAGCAGCAGCACCTCGCAGCGAATGCCAACCCACTTTGATTGATTCCACTACCGCAACGTTGCTTCTAAAAATAGTAACAGTGCGGTTACCTCACAAAGCGCACGCACCCCCGGCGCCGCCGACTACATTCACGGAAATCTGATGAGCCCACGCTTTGATACGTGTGCCACCGTTCAGGTCCCCCTTCGCATTACAGTAGGCACACGATCTCATCACTGTCTGACTGCTCAAGTTTACTTCCAAGTTGTCACACCGAGCCACCGCTCCCTCCGGCTGTTAATACGACTACGAATGATGACATAAGGGCTGATGTTTGCACGCTTATGTTATGCTTCCCCTTCCATGCCCGGTGTGCACCAAGTCAGGAAGCCTTTTGCGCAACCCGATGTCTTTCCTTTTTTTTTTTTTTTTTTCATCCATCAATTGCCACACGCATAAGCGCGCCAGTCTGCAGCAGTCTAGAGTGGATTCGCATTGCTCAGGTGGGCAAGGCATGCATTATAGCGACCCAGTTCCAAAACCATTTTTAATTGCACTGGCTTGTAATAGCTAATTATTGCCTGTAAAGAGATTTTTGGTCTCTTTATAAATACACTGGCTAAACCCCGGTGGGACGAAAGAAGACGTGGACAGGACAGCTGTTGTTTGTATAGAAAGAAGAAAAGAAGAGAACCATACAGATGGATGGAGAGAGAGCGTGTCCGTCCGACCTCGAGTGTGGTGTCGTCTCAACTCCACGAGCTTCGCTGTTCGTCGTGGCTAAACTAGCTGAGCTGTTGAAAGAGATCAAAGCTCTTTGATCTGTAATGTCCTTTGCGTCAGCGCTGATTGGTTGAACGTGTGTGCGTGCTCGCGTCGCTACAGGGCCCCCCTCCTGGATCCGAAGTCGGCGTAGGCGACGAAGGAAGGAGGTCGTCGTCGCGCCAGACACGATGTCAGTGGCGGAGTGCTGAGCGAACGGGATATCGAAGAGCGAACAGTTGTGGATGATGTCGTGGTCAAAGTGGGCATGGGAAGGGCAGCAGTTGAGGTAGAACGAAGGAAGCTGCAGTCAATGAGGGAATTGCGGGTGAGGATGGACTCGTGTCGTGGGCGAACGTCGCTGTTCGTGAGCAAAGAAACAGCTGCTCTGCGACTGCCGGTTTGAGTCGGTCGATGGAGTCGGTCGATGAAGTCGGTTGATGGTCGGTCGATGGAGTCGGTGTCCTCATGGCCCATTAGCTGGTTGAAGGACGGATGATACCGAGCTGAAGCATGTGGTATCGTCCGCGCAGTGTTCGTCAAGTTCGGGGAACGTCGCAACAGGTTCGGGTACGGAGACGACGAGGGGGCAGGGAGATGGGACAGACGCTGGAGACAATGGTCGGAGGTGGTACCACGCACCGTAAGGCCGTCGTCGTTGTCGTCGACCAGCACCTTCCTGCGAACGCTGACCGACAAGTCAAATTCGTGCAGGAAATCGGCACCAATGATGGGACGGGGGACATCTGCGATGGTGAAAACGAAGGGGAAGCAGCGGCGCAGGCCCAGATTAAGTTTGAGAAAGCGTTGGCCGTACGTCTTGATGGTGGTGCGGTTGGCTGCCTGGAGGGAGGAGCCGCTAGTCGCTCTGCAGGGGACGGAGGGACGACGCTGATTGTTTGAACGTGTGTGCGTGCTCGCGTCGCTACACCTGTGACCTCTGATCACTTTCTTTATTGGTCAATAATTAGGGTGGACATTTCTGGACATCTTGTGCAAAGGCATCCATCTATCTATCTATCTATCTATCTATCTATCTATAACAAGGGTGTCAAACTCATTTTTGTCACGGGCCACGTTGTAGTTACGGTTTCCCTTGGAGGGCCGTTATGAATTTTGGGAAACCATATAAATGTTTCATCCCCTCCACATATTACATACCGAGCAAACAACAAATTGATGAATAACTAGTTTTAAAATCCAAAGTCAAGAATAATGACTGTTATTTGGGATTACATATGAACATTTGGGTTCAGGCGTTAGCATCATGGAACTTGACATGCTTGATTTGCTTTCGCAGGTCACATAAAATGATGTGGCCGGCCAGATCTGGCCCCCGGGCCTTGACTTTAACACCTGTGATCTATAGGAATGAGTTTATTTATTACAGCCCATGCATCAGCGGTGATTGGAAGTAATGTACTGCATTCATTTTTCATGTATCAGTACTTGAGTTATTTATTTTTTAGACAACTTATTACTTTTACTTCCTATCACTCAAAAAATTATTCATTAGATGAACATACTGTAATTTTATCTTGGTACTCTAATGCGATCTTTTTGTCATTTTATTTGAAAAAGAAAAAGATTCACAGATTCAAATCATTGTTGTTCTACCTACACATTTCCACAGGATATGCTAACCAGTCGGCTACCGTGCCATTACGTAACTGCTTTTATTTTGATGTGCATCCGTGTCTGCAGTGTGGGCAAACAAGTGTAGCAACTTAGATTTAGGTAGACAACACTGAAGCCATTTCTACTGTGTTTAGTGACTTTTGCAACCATTCTAGCAACATTTTTTTTTTAATGAATAGCACGGATTCCAATTACCTGGCAACCAGTTCAGTGTATACCCCGCCGACCACCCGATGACGGCTGGGATAGGCTGTCCGAGAGCCTCGTAAGGATGCAGCCCGTGATCCCTACTTATCCCAGATGTGCTGAAATTCTAAGTTCCAAACAACAATCTCTGGTGCACATTTTATAGAAGATGTCTAGAAGATAGAAACATGTTTAGTTTTTTTATGCAATCAAATTGGTTAACACACCACAAGTACACATAAAAATTAACTTTGGCACAAATGCAAGTGCAAATGCCATATGAGAGGTTTCCAGCCTGGTATACCATCATTATTGACCAATAAAGAAGGTTAAAGTGGTCATAGGCATTTATTAACGCTTAAAAGCCAATGTACATAAAAACAACAACAACAACATTCAGCTGTTATTGGAAACTGAGATAATTACATAGTGTTGCTTTAACTATAACAGCACTGCAGTTATTCTGCAGTAGAGGTACAGTATTCCAATGGTATTCTGAAGTACCTTTTTTTTTGCATTGGACTCACTAGAGTCTATTTTAAGTTGAGGCCATTCCTCTTCCCCACCCACACCACTCACCATTTGTTACATTATTCAGCAGTGAGAGTAGGCAGATGATCACCAGGCAGAAAGCTGTAAAGGCATCAAAATGTACCCCACTGCGCTATTTGGCGTCCTTACCTTGTGCCATCATACATACTGTTTGGTCTCCTTAATAATGTAAGCATATTATATGACGACAAAGGGACCTCTTATACACTCTAAAAACACTAGGGTCAACGGTAAAACTTTTTCATCTCTTTTAAGCCCTGACAAATGAATTCATTAAATCGCCATTTTCAAATGAGCCAATTTTCTCGGCTATTTTTGTATGTTAACATTACAAAATAAAGGCCTATTTACTCCTTTGTATAAAATTCCCTCTATGCCATATACCACCGTTTGACGAAACTCCGATACATATTCACACCGCTTGGGGTAGTTGATGTCAAAAACATAAAATATCTTGAAGCACAGGTCAACCCCCCCAAGCAGCGTGCTTCAACAATGTGCTTGACCTGCAAATGTAACAAATGATTGTGAGGCACGTTTAGCTTTTGCCACAAGCACAAGAATGGTCGGTGAGCTTTCTTTCAGGCTGCCGGAGATATTCAGCCCTGTTTGTCTCCACAGAAAGCCAAAAAAGTG
Organism: Hippocampus abdominalis; assembly: GCA_018466805.1. NCBI lineage: Eukaryota > Metazoa > Chordata > Actinopteri > Syngnathiformes > Syngnathidae > Hippocampus > Hippocampus abdominalis. Next base: position 15,441,310 of record CM031697.1, on the reverse strand, counting down.
AAAGTTGAGTGGAAATGAAATCATAAACCTGTTTGGGATTAAAGATTGATATCAATTATATGAAGACAACAAATGACATTCAGTTTTCAATTACTATTTCCTAAAAAAATGCTAAATTGTATTGAGAGGTTTAAGTCGATAAAGGCTGACTGGGCCTCGGCAATGGTGGGCCTGACAGCCTTTCTGCGTCCCCTTTAAACTGCCTGTGGTAAATGGATGGGCAGCAGCGATGGGGCCAGTTCGCCTTTGGCATCTATAAGATAACTTCCTGTCAGCATGGCATGGAGGGCACTTAAACGTACAAAATAAAGTGTGTAGTCATATAATCATGCACACTAACTTCTCTAAATCTTACCTGAACTTAACGAGAGTGTCTCCTGCTCCTTGCTAATGTAGTCAGGGGGAGAAGCGCACAATCGCATGGCATTTGAGATTTTATTTTTTTATTTTTTTTTAAGATTCCTGCTTTCACCCTGTCCAACACACACACACTATTTTACAAGGTAGCATTTTTTTTAAAGATTAAAATGTGTAAAATACTGACCAAAACAGCGATAAATGAAGAAATCCAAATGTCAAACGTGTTAACTTTAACACTGCTTAGGGTGTAGACCAGTGTTTTTCAAACTTTTTTTGAGGTAAGGCACACTTCTTCCATTGAAAAAATATCGTGGCACACCACTAGCTGAAAATGTGAAACCCCCCCTCCCCCGCTTATTTTAACAATTAACGTGTTATATTGTTACTATAACCGTTTGTAACAGTGAAGAATGATAACTGTCATGATTCTGTTTGTGACCAACAGATGGCACTGTAGGACTCCCCCTGCAGCTGCACACCTGTTGGTCATTATGTAATTAGTAGTATAAAAGGACTCCCGCCCGACCACTCATTGTCGGGTCATTGTTTGTTTGTTTGTTGGTTCGTTCCTGTCATGTTTGTTTCAGTCATGTTTCGTTCACGTTTCGGTCACTGTTAGGTTTTAGCTTCAGTCATGGTTTTTGTTTGATACTTTAGATTCTTTTTGTTCTTATGACTTTGTTTGTTTTCGATTTAGTTCTCTCTGTATTTCTTTAATACAATTTGTCAAGTTCACCCTGCTCCTGCCTCTTTCCTGCTTTTTGGGGTCCACCACCACTTCGCATCATGAGACTAACAGCTTGAATTGGAATCAAATGAACATAATGAAAAAAGTATTTTATCATCTTTCATATTTATTGTTTCACCGTCGTCCTGCATTCATGCGTCACAAATTCTCTTGTCTCTCGTCTTAACACAAGGCAATTGGCTAGCTGTTGCTGCTCCCTAGCGGTATGGGAGGGGAATCACGATTACTTTCTGGGCGATAGACCGCACAGGCATACAAATTGGATATTTTCCCGCGGCACACCTGACAATGTCTCGGCACAGGGTTTGAAAAACACTGGTGTAGACACATGAACAGGAAGTCGATGGCTGTCATGGCCGCCAGTCAGACTTGAATAGTTGATTTTTGATCCACCAAAAACATTCCGGGCGTATAACCCAATAAATGTTGAATTTGAACCAACAATATGGTTACTTCCATAAGAAATAATCCTGAACAATCCAAAAATTGAGTTAATGAAATAGCCCAACTGTTTACATTCATATGCACGTTGCTAATTGACACTCCATTCATTGGAACTAGTGAGAAAATCAATATTTCATCATGCTGATGGTCCATGACTTAGACACACGTTTAAGCCCCTTCGTCTAATTAGTCGACTAATGAGCTGGAGAGTTTCTGACAATGACAGCAGAGGACTTGTCTTTCTCACGGTGTCATAGCTTCTCAGGAGAGTGAATGATGCACCTGGATTTCTTCTGTTACTTCCCTTCACCTCCATATGTCCTCATTAGCTTTTTCTTTTTCTTTTTTTTCTTTTTTAAATCATTAGACTTCCTGCTGTAGCTCAAGTCACATTGCATCTGATATGCAATGAATTCTAACAAATTATTATTTCTGTCAGATTCAGGCCTACAGCAGGATTGTATTTAAAGTGCACAAGCTCGAGAGCACGTCAGGGATTCATTCACATTGGCAGAATACTACAGCTCTGTGAAGCTTAATTGGACCTACACCTCCCATTTCATTTTAATGCTTTGAGTTGAACCTCTACACATGTACAGATAAGATATTATAGAGAGGAAATGTGTTGCAGTTCATTCAATGCATTGTCCTATGTACTGCGTCAGTGCCAGAGCAAAGCAAAGGTTACCACTTTGGCATTTGCTACCTTACTTCTATTTCCAGGAAATGGCATTTAACGCATACTGGATACATTCCATTTTACTAGAATGGCGTTGAACCTTGTTGTGGACTGGGCTAGCATTGTGTTCATTTTATGAGGTTATACACAGTGTGGAGGAGAATTGGCTGAAGAGTTATTTGCTCACTCCATCCATCTAGCAGCAAAGGCTTATCACAAAATGTATTGTGTTCTGCTTCTGCTATGACAAAGATGTCCGTACTTCTTTCCTATATCACAAGATATTGAACGAAAAAAATAACAAACCTCACTACCGGACTGCAGTTCAATTGCATGTCACTTTTTAGTGCAATGCATTCACATTTAATGTGAAGAATTGAATTGAATTAAATTGAATACAACTTTATTGTCAAATGTGCTGTACGTATGTGTAACATACAGCACAGATGAAATTTCTTCCCCCTCAACATAAAACAAGAGGAACAAGAAGAACTATGTGTTTTAAAACTTGTACAAAGGTACATTTTTATAGAGACTTTGTGCCGCTCCTCTTTCATCGATGACTTCTTCAAACAACAAGGTGTACGTAGGAATAGTTGTTACGATTGTCTTATTGTCCATATTTTATGTCATATGTTCGGTTGTATTATTTTTGTTATTTTATGCTAAATGTTCTGTAAGGCGCTTTGTTACAGCTGCACCTTATCACGCTCATAAAATCAAAGTACTCGCTTTTAAAGTTAAGTGTTGGCATAACAACTCTAAACCAAGATAGGTGTCTTTGTCAGTCTTGAGTCTGCGACACATCACGTTATGAATATATGACCTTGTGAACCTTGTGAATTGAAAATCAATACAATGCCTAGAATACCACATTAGATTTATTATATAAACCCTCCACTATACCCAACCACATTTTACCGATGCCTTGTATCATTTGTACTGGGAGCATTCATGTTTGACTCTCTTATACATTACTCTGTCCCCAATGTTGTTGTGTTTGCGCATACAAAGACAGTAATGGCTTTGTATTGTATTTTATTGTCATGACTGAGCATATAAACTGAGGCCACTACTTATAAGCATTCACTACTGCAGCTCACAGATTTCCACAGACTTCAACAAAAATACATTTAGGTGATTAAAAGGAAACGCAACCATACTTTACCAATAACCAAAAGTTGCCCACAAAGAGAGATTTAACCCACTTAATCGTTCCTCTCATTCTTCTTTTCTGCTGCTCTCATCTCTCTCTCCCACACATTCCTGCACCAGCGGCACAATCAGGGGAGAGGATCCATATTTAATGACCCGGCTGCACCAGTATTCTCTGCTTGCAAGTGGGCCGTTGTACTTTGTAAAACCCAGAAACAGGATGGGATGATTTGCTCATAATACCACCACAAAGGCTGTTTAAGGGGAATGAAGGATAATTAAATCATTCAAAGAACCACTGGCAACAAATTGTCATGTTGACTGTACTCCTAAAAATGTTAAACAATTAAAAAATATATGACCTGATTCGGCCTGACGCACTGGATCTCTTGGGGTCTATATTATTTCTGCCACAGCTCACGTTTTGCCCAGCCGCCTCCTTCCCACTAGATCAGACACCAAATAGAGTATCAGCCTTTTACATTCCTCCTAAATACTTTATCTAAGCTCATAACACTGATAACCTATGAAGCACATGGTCTAAAAATATAAGACATATTTTTCCATTCAATCCCAAAATGCCATGCCGAAATAACCGCTGTTCTTTGCACGAATTCCAAAATTGAGATACGTGCACTCCGCATCTTCAGATATCTCACCCACTTCTGCCGTCGCAATCATAATGATGCCCAGTTTTGACTGACTCAGACAAGGAGGTAGTGAGTTCAAAATCAGTTTTTTATTGTGGTTGCTGTTTGTAGTGGTGTAGCACTGCTCTGCACTTATAGCTGTTCCCAAGAATAAGATTACTTTAGATTCATGAAAGGGACCGAATATGAGAAATTTCAGTATGATTCATTGAAAAAAATATATATATCTGACACAATTATGAGTACCCATTAGTGTTGCCAAAAATGCATTTGAAAATAAAGCTATTCATCATTCTTTTAATGACCAACTGCATTTCATTTGGAGTTTTTATTCTGAAGCTTTTGTCTTTTCACTAAGAGCTTGTTTGTGTGTGTGTGTGTGTGTGTGTATCCTTTGTAACATTGTTGATCTCCATCTCATTAAAGAGAAAGTGAAGCACAAAACGCAGATTGATGTAAAACAAGCCTTTTAAAATGTATCTTGTAAAACAACAAAGTGCTGGTGTAGATCACAGAAGCAGACGGAGTATAAATAATCAAAATGGTACTTGGCAAAAGGCCTTTTTAAACATCTTAAAGTTGTTCATATGTCCAAGGTTACTGCATTAAAACACCATTTGAAATTGTCTGTCAGCTCTATGATACTCTTCCATTAAGCAAAGGTACACCGTATGCGGAGCAAAAGTACACAGTATGCAGACCTCCTCTAAGGTTTAGGCACTCACCCTGTTTCAGTTTTAAAGTACTACCCAAGATTTGAGGCCCCTACTTGCTCTCACTCTGCTCTCACTGTGTGCCCCTTCTGCAGTACAGTATTGTGAATGACTAATTTAAAACAACACCTTGGCATGTGAAATTCAACAAAGCATATTTAGTATGACAGTATTTAAAAAATAATAATAAAAATAATTTCTATCAACGTGTCACAGGTGTTTTCTACCTTTAGTGATGGTAAAAAAAGCTGTTTTTTTACTACCGTATTTTCCGCACTATAAGCCGCTCCAAAAAGTCTTAAAAACTCACAGCACGCCTTAAAATCTGGTGCGCCTTGTGTATGGCCATTACGGTAATATGTCGACCCCAAAATGGCTCCTTCCTTACAATGTTATAACTTGCTGTTGGTTCAGTGAACTGTGTCACTGCTTTATTGAATACGTTTTTGTTGCAGCTCCGAAAAAAAGGAGAGCTGCGGCGCTGTTTTTCTTTTAAAAACGCACACTTTATTAATGGTTTTCACAGTCTCAACATATACGGGTACGTCTTTGTCTGTCTCCGTGCCTTCTCTTCTTCGTTCGACTCGAGAGGCGTTCATGAATGCCTCCGAAAAACGTAAATTAACGATTCCTTCAATGAAACTATGAAAATTGAAAATAATGCATCAACAGAGAAAATCAACCGAGGGAATAAAAAAATAATTTCTATTGCCCGCCCTACAGAATTTATTTTGTGATTGCCTCGTTTGTGAATACACAACAAAGAAATGAATAACAAACACTTCTGAGACAGTCCAGTCTCCTACATGTTACTGACATCTGATCGTTCTATTGGAGCTACGCTCAAGGAAATACCAAGGGGGCTATATCATTTATTTTGTGATTTCCTCGCTTGATTTTCTGTTTTGATGCATTATTGTCAATGTTTGTAGTTTCATTTAAGTAATGTTTGTCGGAGGCGGTCATGAACACCTCTCGAGTCGAACGGAAGGAGCGTAGCTACATCTCGTGGATGCATTGTAGATTGCGCCTTATAATTCAGTGCGTCCAAAATATGAAAAACATTTAAAAATAGCCCATTCATTGAAGGTGCGCTTCATAATCCAGTGCGCCTTTTAGTGGGGAAAATACGGTACTCAATTGGGAGATTCAGTTCATTTATCCGTCGTGGTCGCTGTCTACCACCACAAAAACATTGCATTTGTAGCGGCCACATCACGAGTTACGTTTCATATATTCCCTCCCCTATCTGCATGCTGGCTGCGTTATTAATCATTCACTGAAGAGTCATGAGTGAAGGGCCTATATCACTAGCTAGGAGGGTAGTTGGCAACCTGATGGAGACCTGGGTCTCTGCTGGTCGTGGAGGTGCCCCAACAATGCTTCTTGGAGACTGGCTGCGTCGCAAGGGAGTCACAGTGAATTCAAACACATTCGATTTTTTTCAGAGACCTTTATGAGATGTTTTCCGGTCGGCAGCAGATCTCTTGAGACATCTTGGAGCCGTCAAGGAGAAAAATTCTTTCCGCAACTGACGTCTGCGGGAGCTCTTTGTGACATCGCTGAGACCTGCTGGAGATCAATGAGACTGAGAGAAGACCTCTTGACAATACTTGACCTACTGGACTATGTGACTGAGACTACGTGACTGAGCCAAGTTGGCCTGGTATAACAATCGGCGTCACGTTGACTTCGGGGCTAACTGGACCTGGTGAGAGTGCGCAAGCAATATTTTGGTCTCCGTAACTGATCAGCGATTCAGACACCGGTGAGAAAGCCCTTAAATGACAGAACGCGGCAATTCCACTCCTGGCCGGCACACTCACGGTTGAGCTCAACTGAACCGAAAGAAAGAATGTGTCATATCAAGAAAATACATACATTCACTCTCAAAGATATGTTCATTTGAACGAATCGTTTGCAAGCCAACGACACACTCGCTATACTTCAAAACTGTCAGTCTTTAGTGACTATGGAGGTGCTAAACGAACCCTTTTGAACCACATTAATCACCCGGCAGGTCTGATGTAAAACCTCAAACCTGTAAACCGACATCCTTCAGGTACAGAGAGCTATTTGGCCCCGTTTTGTATGCAGGAGTGAGGAGAGCAATAAAAAGGCTCATTGCAGGTGACATCTTCCTCGGGGCACTCAGCCAACATAAAGGCTGATAGCCCATTCATTTTGGAGCACCAATTCATATTCATTACCCTGGCAAGTCAGTGGAACAGGACAGCTTGATGGAAACTGAAAATGAAGACCCAAAGCTGGTGCGCCAACTTTGTGCCAGAAACGACGACACAATTAATTTATTCCAATGGCAGTCTTTAGACAGAGCAACAACACAATACTTGTGTGGAGACGATGTCAAGTCATTTTACAATGAGTTAATATGAGAATGTGGCCTTAACGGAGTCATTGTTGATAAAACATGTCAAGCTAGAAACAATGGGTGTGTGTCTCTCTGCTTAATGGACTTTACCACTGATGACTCTATGACCCTGCCGCTCTGTGTTCCAAAAACAGAATGATGTTTAACATTCTGAAGAAAGCATCCATTTTCGATCACCACTTACCCTGTTCAGCGTCGCGGGAAGCTGGAGCCTACCCCAACTGACTTTGAGCAAGTCAGACTAAACAGAAAAAGTGGTTGACATTTGCACGACTGTCTGTGTCTTATGTGTTGTGTTGTATTATTTTGTCATTTTATGTGAACCGTTCTTTTGATGGCGGTGCAGGAACCCGCAGCGACTCCTCTCTCTCTTGTGGTTGAGCGGTATGAAATTTCATCTCTGCTGTATGTTGCACATGTAGCACATTTGACAATAAAGTTGGCTTGAACTCGAACTTGAACACATGTTTTTACTGTCCCTGAGAAGGAAGTGAACTCACGCTGCCCGAGTCAGGCGATGGGACCACAACCCTATCAATAACCCCATACACCACAACACTCTTAAGAATTATACAGCGTTCTCTCATTTTTCTCTGATATGATCCATGATTCCCGCGATAGGAAAATTTCTGCAATGTAGAGGCTGAGTATTATTTTTTGGAGGGGGTGAATTTATGCCTCAGGTAAGCCATTATGAACCCTGCCAAATGGTTTCCACCCTTCTAAACACTTGTTGCAGTTAATAAATGTTTAATGTAACTTTTAAAATGTAAAATGATATATTTTCTGTCAAATGGCAGAAGAGCATGGAATTGGCCATCGTTCATGTCTAGCATAGATGATTATTTGCCATTATTTGTAGTCAATAATAATTTTCAGACCAATTAAGTGAAATTGGTTAATTTCCGGTGGCACATCTGTTGATCTCTCACGATTCACAAATGTGCTGCAGCAGAGTGGCTGGAACCAATGAATTACACGGTGCACAATTCACCGGTGATGTGAAAAACAAGAGAGGTACTTAGCTGCAAAGAGGGATGAAGCATACTTCACTCCCCCACTGATGCTACAGGGGCCTCCTCTTGCCTCTTCTCGCTCCCCAAATGGCCATCTGATGCCAAGGCCTTCGGTGCTGTGTACACACTGCACCAGTGCCTGCGCTTCCAGTTTCACATGGCTGTAAGCCATTATTTGGATGGAGGTTTCACGTTCCTGTCCACTGCCTTCACCAATTCAAAATTAATTTAGCCTTTTATAGAAGCATTCTCTCCAGCAAACTGGTACTCAGAAATGTAAAAAAAAAAAAAAATCAACGGTATTTCAAAAAGCAAAAAAATCCATATTTGACTTTCTTCATCAGTAAATATTTTTTCCAATTTTCCTGTTAATCAATAATATCAACCATATTGTAGCTTGTACATACTGGTGTATTAGCCATGAAAGAAAAAACATGGTTGTGAATTACCATCAATGCACATGTAACATCTCAAAACTTACATCGTGAAGAGACAGCTGTATAAAATGAGCCACATTCACTTAATTTGTGTGAATGATTATACTATCCATCCACCCAACGTCTATACCGCTTCTTCACACAAGGGTGCAGCGTGTCATGATCATGTCCTATTTGCTTTGTTTTTAGTGGGGGTTTTTTTCAGTCTCCAGCTGGAGAGTGGGCGTTCCCTCGTGATCCGCACCTGACACAAATCATCTTCGTTACCTAGCTGCCTTTAAAAGCCATGCCACTCCAACAATTGGTTGTTGGATTATTCAGCCTTGGTCATGACTCCACGTGCTTTAATTTCCTAGATGTTCTTGACACCCCAACCGACCCCCATAGCGTCTCACCACATTAGTTCATAGTATTGTTCATGTATTTTCTTGTGTATTCTTGTGCATTGGATTCTTTTGTCCTTTTGGGTTGACAAGAAATGGACATTTTTCTCGTTTCTTACCAGTGTCTGTTGTTGTTCTTTGTTGGTCTTGCATTTGTCAGTAAATAAATATATTTTGTCAAAATTTCTCATCCGTGTCTATGATTGTGGAATGCTAATTTTGTCCCCAACTTTTCCGGAAACCTGTCTGGGCGAGTGGCAGGTACACTTGGACTTGTTGTCAGCTAATTGTAACAACCCTGGACTATTATATCAGGGTTGCCCAGTGCGTTGTCAGTTGATCACATGGTATCAACTCAATCACTTGCCAGCACTCAGTTTTATGCTGATGATACAGCTGCCTGTGAATGACAGTGAATGAGTAAAAAAAAAAAGTAGATTCCATCCTATCATCCATTGTAAAATTTGTCACTTGATTGACAGCCAGTCATACACCTTGTACATGCAAGTTAGCACCCTTGCATGCACAAATATTGTCCTGAGAGTTTTGTAAAAGGAAAAATGTCAAAGCTGTCCACTTGTATATTGCAGAAAATGCAGAAATCGAAGTGTTGTCATCAGTTTGACTTTCAATTACATGCTCGAAGGATTTAATGAATGGATCCTATTCAAGTGGATCCTCATTGAACACTTAAATGTACATGTTGGTAGCAAAGAATGATTGATGATTTCTTTCACAGTATTTTGTGGAATCATTATCAAACCAAGATCTTGCAAAACAATGTGTGCGGATGCTGACTTCCTTGTATGCTGGTGAGGTTTATGGAGTGCTAAGGTGACATTCTACAAGAAAGTGATATTGGTGACGTTTCATGAGAAATTAGTGAGGACCTCTGAGGTCCAGAGGGGTCAGGAACCAAAGTGAAAATAATTTTGGCAATCTGTACTTAAGTGGAGTAGTTCTTTTCCAGTCTACTTGACTTGTTACAGTTATTTCATTTGGGATTGGGTTCATTTCAGTTTATCATTGTTCAAAACACCAAGACAGATAAATTGCATGATTTTGCTTGTGGTTGGGTAAGAAATACGTAAATGTAACATTCCAACACACAGGCTTGTATGCCATGCATTGCACCTGTATTGGAAATCAACAAATCACTGAACTTTGTGAACCGAATTTAGGTGCCACCAGCTCATTCATGCCTTTCAAAAACTTGCCATCGAACTTGAAAAAGCATATAGCGAGAAGCTAAAAGTTTATCAAGGGGTGTCAAGGGTGGGTGACTTAATTAGACTTCAGACACATTTTATGAGTTTAAATTATTGCGAAATGTAATACCTTGTAATGTACAAGCACTTGCTAATACTATCCTAAATGTATATATAATTTGTTTTGCGGGCAGTGTTTGATTTATAAATATCTGTTATTGTTATTAGAAATTGTATTATTGCAATCTGCAATAGTTGTAACACTTATTACTTTTACATCTGTGGCCCTCACCGTACTGACCTATCTTCCGCTCCATGAAACACACGTTAATAATGCTCAGCCGTGCACATGGCACTTTAAAGTATTTGACTTGGTAGGTCTACTAAATATGATCATTTTTAATGGCCGGTGTGCAGCTGTTTGACTCAATGTAACATTTTAATAACATTATAATCATTATGACCTTCATAAAAATGTTTGGGGGTGAGGGGGCAGGTGGTGTAGTGTACAATATGCCCCAGTGATGCGAGGCCAAGTCCTTAAAGTAAAGTTAAAAACGTTTGGATGAAAAACCGTGTTCAGACTATCAGGGCGTATATTGAAAAGAAAATGTTCTCCATGCATTACTTGTACTTTTATACTTTTAAGTAGTTTTAAAACCATTACTTTTTATCGAAGTAAAAAGCTGGAGTTGACACTTGGACTTCTATGAAAAATCTGAATATCTATACAGTCAAACCTCGGTTTTCGAACGTCTCGGTTCTCGTCCAATTCGGTTTTCGAGCAAAAATTTTTTATGCCTCGGATGACGAACAAAATTTCGGTTCTCAAACAAACTGAGCGCACTTGAATGCACAATTTAACTCCTCTCGCCTTCCTTACGCGAGGAAGTGACGCTTCCTCGTGTTGTTTTCCATTGTGAGCAGACGTGTTCAGTAAACATTTTTATTTTAAAAAGAGCGTGGTTTCGGTTTTCGAACATTTTCGGTTTTTGAACAGCCTTCTGGAACGGATTATGGACGAAAACAGAGTTTTGACTGTACTTCGACCTGAGTAAAGAAGTTGAATACTTTTGACCCCTCTGCTGATATGTTGGCAAGTGTGCCGATTGACAAGCAAGAGGAGAGGTTTCACACGTAACAAGTGCTTCACGAGATGCTGGTGACTGAGCCTCATTTTCGATGTTCCATTCATGCATGTGGTGATGGATTTTCTTCCTTTTCATCGAGGCATCTGCTTTGACATTGTTGGATCACCTTCAATTTTGGCCTCATTTTCCATCTCAACATGTCCTCCCAGGCTTTAAGATCAGCTTTTGCCATTTCTATTCTTAACTTTTCCCTGAAGACTGCAGCTTTTTGCGTTTGACAATGTTTGCTCCATTTCTGCTTTCAACTCTATTGTTGTGGGTGGAGATCGTGAAGGCCTGGAAGTCTGTCACATTCCTTAATCTGGCCCAACTCCTTTTTCATGTTGTATACTATTCTGTGAATTTTCTTTTGTCATTATATCAGTGATGAGAATGAATTAACAAGTCGTGGTGTGATATCTTTTGACCAATTTCTACATTTCCGGTAGAATTGTTTTTTTTTTCATTCAAGTATTTTAATGTCCCACATCATTGTCATGAAATGTTGTAATTCTTTGGATGATTTCCACAAATATGACAGCATTGATGCGAAAATGTCCAGCTTGAGTTGAATAAGGCTTTCATTCATTTCCGACAGCTTTTGAGGTCATTTTCTATTCCTTTGTATTTGATTTTGCTATTTCATTTCGATTTTTCACAGAGACCTTTTCATTCTGAGATTTAACTGATATTCCTTCTCCATTATCATTTCATCCATTTGCCATTTGAATGTTTCCAGGTGTTACATATCCTCTGTAAATTTGTAAAAAGCCTTCTTTGTTATATATCATCTCTATCAAGTTGATCTTTTAATTGGCAGACCATAACAAGTCTGATCAATATGCCTATTAGAGTTTGTTGCCTCTTTTCCAAAATGTCTGTTTCTTTGACACACCAGTGAGTAAAAAGCTTAGTTTGACACTCCAATTCATTCTTCAAACCACATGATAACTGTGCTATTGATCAGGCTCACCTGCATAAGAACGGGCAAAACTCAACAATGGATCTTCTGAACTCAACCAGGCAAGACAAAATCGAAACAAGACAAGCTTGTGACAACGCAAAGATGATGTCTAACAATGTTTTATGGGTTACATATAAAGTTACGACAAAAGTGTGAAATGACACGTAGTGATGTCAAATGATTAGAGATGAAAGATTGCAATTATAGAGTTTAACACATGGATCAGACAAGACAAATTTGGTCTGTCATGATGACACTATGTCAGACTCCTGCTCTAAAATGCGGCTGTCAAATCACTGGCAACACTACATTATATAAATAACAATATCACCATATGCTATCTTTTACGGTCATTGGGTTAATCTTACCCTATCAAGCAGTGCTTGGAGGCAGGATCAGAAAGAGTGTCAACGCTACCTGATAAAACTGCTGTGCTGCCAGAGCCGCAACAAAAAATCATGTTGATAACAGTGACCAAGGGAGGCATTGCTCCAGTGAAAATACAAACCCTTTTGGTCAATGTCAAGGCGCTATGGTGCATGGTTGTCATGGATATGTCACACTACACAGGAGATTAAAACAAATAAAAAACATCCAGAGTTTTTTCTATCTCTGCATCAAAAGGCTTCTCGGATGCCAAATCGTTGATTGTGGATATAGAAAAAAAACATGCGGGAGTTATTTTTAATTCTCTGCATCCTTGGGCTTCTCAGACACCAAATTGTTGATTGTGGTTTGTGTTTATCATTCGCCAACATATGCGAGGCCTAATGTGGAAAATTGTTCATGAAATCGAGTTGGCCCAGTAACAGGGCTAAAATCTTGGAGTCTGATTCAGGCAGCACAGACGATTTCCATTTGAAAAGAAATGACTGCAAAACAACAAACTAAATAGAAGAAGAACCACAGACAAGCTTAAGTAAATGCATTTTGGCTTCCAGGGAGGATCTCCTTCATTAGATTTGACTTTACTGTGATTATGTTTATTGTTATATGTAACAATGATCTTCAAGCACATACAGTGAACCTCCCAGCAATAAATGTATTACTAATACTTTGTTATTTTGACTTCAAGATGGCGCCGCGAGAGTGGCTGCCTTTACAGCAGCTCCTGTATTTCGTTCTTCAACTTCTTCCTTTCATAACTTTGCTGCTGTGAATTGGGAATTTCCCCATTGTGAAACTAATAAAGATTTTCTTATCTTATTTTATTTATTAAGTGATGCAACGGTGGATGACTGGTTAGTACGTCCATCTGTGGAGTTTGCATGTTCTCCCTGTGCCTGCCTGGGTTTTCTCTGGGTGCTTTGGTTTCCTCCCACATTTCAAAAACATGCATGGTAGGCTAATGATTGTGATTATGAGTGCGAAAGGTCTATGTGTGGCCTGCGATTGGCTGGCAACAAGTTGACAGGGTATTGATTCTCTTCCCATATTCAAATCCCATCTCAAAAACCCACCTATTCCAAATCGCATACTCAATTTAAATTCATCTCTTCTTTTATTATTTATAATTTTATCTGTGGTTTTATTATTTTGTTCTTGATTGTAAAGTGTCCATGAGTGTTTGCAAAGGTGCTTATAAAATAAAATGTATTATTATTATAACTGCCAACTGGGATAGGGTTCAGCACGCCCACGACTCTCATGAGGATAACTGGATCAGATAATGGGTGGATGGATGGATGGATGCACCTTTTGTCATGGGTGGGTTGCATCCGGGAGGTCATCAAGCCTAAAAACCTTGCCAAACATACCATGCTAGTAACTTGCCGTGGCGACCCCTGACCAAATGAGACTAAGCCGAAAGTCAAACAACGTCTGATCTGTTGATTTGTGATCCTGAAAATGCTAGTTCTGGATGTCGACTTGCTGCCGGACAGAATTTATACCTTTACAACTTGCCAAGGAAGGAAAATGACTGTCATGATGGACTTGACAACAAATAGTGAAAGTCAAGCCACAGAGTATCAGACAGTCGAGTCTAGCAGATAAATCAGCGATAAACAGAAGACCACAGACAATCTATCTCATTGGATTGATAATGTTGTAGGGCATACGATGAGAGAAAACACAAAGTGATGTTTCATCAGTCTATCTATCAATCTATCCATTCACTACCACTTACCCTGTTCAGCAACACAGATGAACCGGGATATATTCCAGCAAATTTTAGGTGGTAGGACAGACTATAGTGGTTGGGGAACACATAAACATCCAACTATTCACACTCACATTTGCACACTTGGGTAATAAAGCACCTTTTGATTTGAGTCATATACTAATTCATGATCATTTGCCTCGGTCTCTTTTTAGCTGAGCCTTAGCAAGATGAGAGGTACCTGGCGTCTGTTTCCCCAGCCCTGATGACTACCAGATGACCGTAAAAGATGATTAGAGAAGAGAAATCATTATGGATCTGACAGATCAAAAGGATCAAAGGGGCCTCCCATTGTGCTGATGAAAACTGACTACTGGAGTATGGCTTTGCTTTTCAATTCTATTTATGTATCAGTGATCGGGAAAGTGGATACAAGGGAAACTCCGTGTTGGTCATTCAAAATAGACTTACTGAACGGTTTGTGGTTCGTTCCTTTTTCTTTTTGTTTGAGGGCTAAGAGACAAATAAAGGTTGTCCATGAAATGTGACCACTCACCTTGAGACATTAAAATTCTACTCCATGCTTCTTGAATCTGATCTTGGCATTGTGAGCCTCAATGAAAAAGCCCACCAGATAACTGAGCTCATAAAAGAGGAGTACATCGAGTGAATCAATGGCTGGAGCTCCAAGGACATCTGACCTCAAGCGCCTCAAAACATGTTGATACTTCCTCCCCTTGGGACAATTTTAAGAGCGTCTTTGTCTGAGATGATTGGTCCCGATAAGGACATTCTAAGTATCGGAAAATAAATCAGATCAAGACAGTTTATTGTCATTCATGGTTTGGACAAGATAAAGTAAGGATTCGGCTTTCCCTTTTCTGACTTTTTACACCTTCAATAAATACAGTCGTTTCCTTGAGAGGTCAACTCCTTGTAATATATTCTACTCAACTGTGATAAAAATGTATTTATTTTTTCTTTAACCAAAAAGGATCTCTCTCTTTCTCTCTCTCTCTCTCTCTCTCTCTCTCTCTCTCTCTCTCTCTCTCTCTCTCTCTCTCTCTCTCTCTCTCTCTCATATACAGTATATGTAAAACAAGCCAACTCTAAATATTTAATTTAATTAGTAGTGATGCTATAGTTAAACTTTTACCTCTTGTAATAGACGAAATCGCCACAGCCGCAGCCCCTGTTCATTTATAAGTCTGCATTGCTGCAATGCAATGATGACGTTTTAATATGATAAGACTTTTCATAGTCTGTGATTGGCTGTTGATCTATCCAAGGCATAGCAGCAGAATGGCCCTGGGGACGAAAACATTCTGTTTTGCTGCCCCCACAGCCTGGAACACTTAAGAGACTGAGGTGGAGCTCTCAGAGCTGATCACACAGAGCGTTTTGACCCATGCGGATTGATAAACAGCGTGAGACCCCTGAACAGTGCCTGTGTTTAATTTGTTGTTTCGATTAAAAAACACTTTCAAATATGGTATTCATAGTTTTTTTTTTTGTCGATTTTTATTTTTAAAAATAATGTGATCATGCGAACCGCTTGGCTAGGTCATCCTTCTGAAATAGACCTTGAGATATATATATATATATATATATATATATATATATATATATATATATATATATACTGATAGGGTGTCAGAAGAGAGGCTCCAGAGAGTGAGAGAAGCGGTTCGGATGGTGGATGGATATATATATATACTGGTGGCTCCAATTCTGTGACACTAATGGCGTCCAGAGATATAAAAATGAATAGCTGGTGACACTGTATATCTCTATGACTAATGAAAACAAATATGTATCACTCAAGGCCATGAGGGGTTTTTTTTCCCAAGAAAAAACAAATACAAGACGTTGCCAAAGGGTGGCTGCCTCACACTTTAAAACGACTGAATAATGACACTTACCGCACTCACACGTTAATGAGAAAATAGTGTTGACAAGAGACGGGCCCAACGTATGCGGGCTAATTTGCCATCAGACGCAATCGTTTCTAATCAGCTTTAACTTGAACTTAGTGAGCAGGTGATTTCCATCCTACTGAGTGTTTCCACTTTCCATGCTACCTGCTCAGGATAATGTATTTTGCCACTAACGTGATTAAAGCTCAGGCACACGCTTCAAAGCTGCGTCTGAGTTTAGCCGATGGGTAGAAGAAATGCCAGATGTCGTATGGATGAATGTTAAGGGACATAAAAATGATTTTGGTAACATTCATTGTGCTAAACAGACGTACTGGCATACAGGTTTATGACAGGGCGGAGCTTCATGGCAGCCACCCCCCACATCTAGGGGAAGATTTAATACTTGTGATTTTTCTGCCATTTTCATATCAATGCTGTATTCTTAGATCCCTTGACACGCTGCAGAATTGCGGCGGATTTAAATTGATATGAAATTAATATTTAAAGAGTAAATGAACGAGTGATCGGAATGCACTCGAAAATAATGTCAAACTTCCACACCATGTCAAGCAAATCATGTGGCCATGAAGAAGTTAGCCTGTTTATCATTCCAGCCACTCTCATGGTTTGACGAAATCAAATGCACACATGCATATACCACCAATCTTGCCCAAAATATTCATGAGACGAGGAGGAGCAAACTGTTTGTAATCCTTTCCAGATTCCAGATTTGCAGATGTTATGTACGTTCATTTTGACAGTTCCAGAATTTCTTTGGATGGTGTCATTTTCTCGCAGCATTTTTAGATACTTTGTCCAAATTGATTTTGTCAGGCGAGTTCTTGATTGAACAGCTTTGTCTCATGATATGTCTGTCTATTTGGTTTTGATTAGAATTTAGTTTGGTCTTGTTTTCTTTGTGTCATCTCATCAGGTAATTGGTCGCACCTGTGCTGGTCATTCCTGTTCCTTGTGTCTTCCAATCAGCTCCCTCAACCACTTGTGTGTTGTCCTGGTGTTCCTCGTTGTCCCGTCGACTGTTTCAGTGTTAATTAATTGCCCCCAAAATTCAAATGCTCACTCCTACTCTTATCCATTTCAACCTGTGAAAATATAAAAGCAATCTGCACAATATATATATTTTTTGTAACTGACAACCAATCTGGGCTCGTATGAGGAAAGGCCAATATTAGCTCTACAAAATCAAAAATATTGTGCTGATCAATTTCATTTATTTTTACAAGTTGAAGTGGACAATACTAGGAATGTGCATTTGAATTTTGGTGGTGATTGGTCGCAGTTCTTTGACATTTTGCGACGCTGAAGGTTTGTTACAGCTCCATTGGCAGACAGGCAAGCAGCCATGGGTGTTCGCTCCTCCTTGCTCCCATGGCTCTTCAGAATTAGCTTTCGGTGGCTAAATAGACTGATTAAAAGAATGAGATCAGCTTCTTGCCAGCCAGACAAGGGGCTATGTGTCAGAATCACCCGCTCTCCAGGCAGACAAGAAGCTCCATGCCCACCACCGTCGGTGTTCGCCACCCACGGTGCAGCCACGGGCACCGTGTTCGTCAGTGCTTCTGAGGAGGTCGGGTCGCGATCAACCTCCTCCAGACCTCTTTGTCGAGGACACACGGCATCCATACAGCTGTAGCCGTAATTCTGTCCAGTGATGCGTATGCACCGATTTCTAAAAAATAGCTTCAAGACAATCCACGTAGGTCGGCTTGTCGGAACTTCAAACTTGGACTTGGAAAGATTCGAAGCACTGGACCTCGAGCAATGAGACTTTGTGTGGCCGTTGAAAATTCATTTTTGGGAGTACAGAACCCCGTAGTGGTCTTCGGGGAAAAAGTAAGTCAAGCTAACCCCTAAAGATTTCAATTTAATATACAACTCCCTTTGAGCAATTCAGCTTACGAAAAGCGGACTACATTGTGTTTTAGTATCTTAGTGACTTATGAATGAAAACAGACCTACGTGACAGAAACTGCACCTAAGCCGCAAGTAGGCTGCTCATTTTTTGCTCTTTAAAGGATAATAGTTTTGTGATGCTTTCAGAGGCTGATGTGGGCGAAAGTAGAGATATCCACATACATTTTTGGGACAATTTATCCCTGTTATTTTGACAGTATTAGCAAATTATTTTGAATGGGCTAACAGTCTCCTGTTCCTCCCGTGATTTTCACCAAGGCATGGAGAGTGGGGAGGGTGGTTGTCCTCATTCACGAAAAGCGTTATTCATGGTGTTGTTTTTTTTCAAATTAATTTCTCCAAAACAAATGGATAAAAAAATGCATGTGAATAGCATTTTCCTAATAAAGAAAATAAATAATTCATTAATTTAGTTTTTTTGTGAAAAATGGACAACCCTGGCCAGATGATCCCTTTAATCTCGTCCCTATTGAGCTGAATCTTCCGCATGAAAAACATTTCAAGAAATTGTAAGCTGATCATTGTGAATTTAAAAAAAAATTTTTATGTCGGCTCCATTAACGATCGTCTTGGTTCACCTGTTCTCTGGGTTTTTCATTTTACTCGACAGCGGTCATAACATGCTACTTTGAAAGGGCCCCCAAAAATCCTTTTGCAGTTTGAAACAAGCTAGCCAGCAACGACGTTGGTTGACCTGTCCTCTCAATGTCCAATTTTACTTGAAAAGTGCGCCTTGAAAGGTTTTTTAAAATCATTTCTGATATAGTCCCCACCAGTTAAATGAATCATTGGTGCAAATATTTTGCTCAACCAATCAGAGGGATACACACAATCGATTATCCAGTTGAACCAAGAAGAGGAAGGAACATTTTCAATGTTTCTCTGTACCTTTATGGACTCAGAGAGTGGTGAATATAAAGTCTGACTGGTCCAAAAAAGAAACAGTTGATTTCCACAGTGTGTATGTTTACATTACATTCTCTTGGCACTTCACAGGACCTGAGATCAGGTTGGACAAAAAAAAAAAAGCATACCGAGAATACATCTGGAAAGTGAGTATCTAAGATCCATGCTTGAAATGAAGATGATGGACTGCTGGAAATGAATGAACACAGTTCACCTACGTTTTAAACAGGCCCGTGCTGCTGATGGCTTCTTTGCGTAAACAGATAAGCCTTTGAAGACCCTAACCGCACGCCATTGCATTTTGAACAATTTCATGCTTCCAATTTGTGGCAGCAGTTTGGGAAAAAGGCCCTTTTCTGTTGCAGCATATCCTAGTGTACAAAGCAAAGTTCATAACATTGTGGTTGGATCGGTTTGTCATGGAAGAACTTGACATCTTCTGTCAACTCAATCCTCACAGATGTTCATGTGGACGACAGAAGAAAAATACCCACTGACACACTCCAGAGCCTGCAAAAAGTCTTCCCAGAAGAGTGGAAGCTGTTTTAGCTGTAAGGTGGGAACTAACGCTTAGAATATTTTACTTTTATTACTTCCTGCGGGTTCATAAATATATGAAAGGTGACAGCATATCTATACTTACTTTGACAGGCGCCTGCAGACTAACACTTATGGGACATACACATTCCAGAGTGGTGCGTATGTCTCAGGAAAATACAGTGTACATTTAATCTCAATTTAAACACCTCTGCAACCCCTTTGCACACAAATATTTTACACGTGCTCCCGTTGATATGTATTAGCAATCCACCGCTTCGAAGCCGGTGGATGTGAAGGAGGCAGGTGGCTCAAAGGGCCTGGTGCTTGGTGTCATCTCCAGGTGGATGCAACATTTCACAGGATTCAGCCAGCTGGGAGAAACAGAGCACCGTAGATGTGTTCTCACGATCTCTAATGGAGGGTTCTACTTTGTGCACATGCATTCAAGCACAGACTTCCCATCACGCCCATTGCTGCTGTTTTATGTATGGAGTTGAGCACATCCATCACTCAGTGGAAAGGGAAGCAATCACTGCAGGCTGACGTAATGCAGTACAGTATTGCCAATTTAGTGAGGCACACACTAAAGCCTTCACAAATGGCAGATGAATAAAACCATTAAGTACAGTAGAGTACGACCTTGACTTAAGAGTTCAATTTGTTTTATTACCAAGCATGAAACGCAATAACTATAAACCACCAGTGCCTGCATTTCCAATGATGTTTTCTTTATAGTTCTGTGTTATGAAGACAAATGCATAAAGCTACTGCAGTTCCAGGATCACATTACTTCACTTGTCTCCCAAACTTTTCTAATCCTGCTGTCAAGGGGAGAATGCGCAATAGAAATAGTCGTCCACGTAAAACAGGATTTTCTTGAGTTTCATAACATGAAACAAATTTGGTATTGTGACTTTTGTGTCTACAATCATTTGGCTATGCATTTGTAATGGATAGAGTGTGCACATTTCCTTTGATTAATTTAACACTGTTTATTGTACATAATTAGAGCCTCTCTGATGGTACCTATAATGAGTGAGCCATCACTTGGTGATTAACATATTTAACCTCGTCTGCCTCTTCAGGCTTCTGCTTTCTTTCAGCCATATGTTTTGTTCTTTTGCATTTAGTCTTGGTTGTGTTATTTCCTCAGTCTGAGAATGACGGCCCATTTTGTTCACTTGTGAACGAGTGGAATGAACTGTACTTTATTATTATCATTTTTAATTTTTTTTTACAAATGATGTATTTTAACATTGGGCTCACTTTTGTTGACAGGCTTCACTACAGTTATTTTAAAGCAGAATAGACAATTTCATTGGCCGGGAAGCAAGTCGACTGTGTTCACTCCCACAATGGCGCAAATGTCCATTTCTACCTGTGCTTAGTCTACAAAAATGTCATAAGAAAGAAAACTACCCATGCATACAGTTAGACTGCACTTTGTGATAGAATTGCGCTCGGTATGAAAATCGGGCCCATTGTTTGTGAATGAACAGACTGGTGTTTGCATTACATGTGTGAATGGACAGACTGATGTTTTCTTTTGATCTCTGGCATCGGGCAGAATCTCCATACCTCAAAATCATCACTATTCAGCGGAGACCCAAAACGGCATGTTTTTTCAACCATTAATATTGCGATATCAAAGAGAGGAAGCAATTTTCACTTTGGATTGTCAATAATTTGTAAAAATAACAGGCTTGTGTGGATTGGCCAATAGAGACAGTTGATTTGTGAATAAATATGAAAAGCAATATGTGTACCTGGACTAACTGACAGATGTTTCCATGATGTGCAAATCAGAATGTTGAGACAATTACACACTGCACAGTTGAATCACCTTTGAGATGCTCGCGCTATTTATACGGTACATACATACAAAATTTTGGTATTATTGATAGTGTATGTTAAATGTTCTGAAAAGCGCTTTGGTACAGCTGCAACTGTGGTGAAAGCGCTATATAAATAAATATATATTTTATTGTATATGTGTACAGTATGTTTTCTAAAATGTGTTCATGTACAGTCAGATCAATTGCAAAATTAGTGTACTTGTTCACACAAAAAAAAATCGTACTTATGGTACATGACAGGGGTGTCAAACTCATTTCACATTGTGGGCCGCATACGGCCTCGGTAGATGTCAAGTGGGCCGGACCATTAAAAATTATACCATACTCCGCTATAAATAACCAAAATAGCATGTCTTTCCTTTGTTTTGGTCTAAAGAACCACAAGAACACTAGGAAAATGTTGAAATTTAATGAAAATATCTTTTGATGGCGGCGCGGACACCCGAAGCGGCTCCTCTTGTTTTATGTTGAGGGGGAAGAAATTTCATCTGGCTGTATGTTACACGGCACATACAATAAAGTTGTATTCCATTCCATTCCATTCCATTCCATTCCATTTTACAAAGATGGGCGGCCCGGTAGTCCAGTGGTTAGCACGTCGGCTTCACAGTGCAGAGGTACCGGGTTCGAATCCAGCTCCGGCCTCCCTGTGTGGAGTTTGCATGTTCTCCCCGGGCCTGCGTGGGTTTTCTCCGGGTGCTCCGGTTTCCTCCCACGTTCCAAAAACATGCATGGCAGGCTGATTGAACACTCTAAATTGTCCCTAGGTGTGAGTGTGAGCGTGGATGGTTGTTCGTCTTTGTGTGCCCTGCGATTGGCTGGCATCCAATTCAGGGTGTCCCCCGCCTACTGCCCGAAGATGGCTGGGATAGGCTCCAGCACCCCCCGCGACCCTAGTGAGGATTAAGCGGTTCAGAAAATGGATGGATGGATATCTTTTACAAAGATTTCCTTCGACAAATGTGCAATTGACTTTTATCATTCACATATATGCATTGCAACTGATCCCACTGACTGTACAAAGGCACAAAACCTTAACAAGTAATTGGTCTTGAAAAATATAGTAATGCACTTTTAAGATTAAAGGAATTTTTAAACAATTTACAAGAGCATATAAAATCTAATTGTAATCCCTGCCTCCACCTTACAAAGTAAGGAGAGTGGTATAATGTGTGTAAAGAATTAAGTATTCACATGTCCTTGATTGCGTTTGCTGTGTTGGGTCTGTCTCAGTGACAGACTGAGGCTGCAGTTGTCTTCTTCTCTGATCAAAACAGTGTGTACCCCTAGCGGATATTTCATGAATTACACCTTATTAAAAATATTCATTCCGTGTTTTTTTATGCATTTTTTCACTTTTAAATTATCCTGCGGGCCTGATCAAACCTCCTTGCGGGCCGGTTCCGGCCCGCGGGCCGTATGTTTGACACCCCTGGTATATGACTTATTACAAACACTCAAAGGTCTTTTTCAGGATGAATGTGGAGTACAAAAGTTTCATCCTAAAATTTGAATTTAAGGTGACTCAATGAGTTCTGACCTTCATGGGATCTCTGTTTGAGCTCTCACACTAACATGGTTAGAAAAGCCAGAGGGGACACATTTTTTTTTAGCTTATACCATACAGTCAGTAACCCAATTAATATCATCGAGGCCTTGCATTAATCAACATTTTTACACATCACAATGCTGTCTGCACATTTCATCTTAGAACTTGAAGGATTCCTGCTCAGCTCAGATGGTTAGCTACAGTTGGATTACAGCTACAAAACGGCCGTGTTGTAAAAGCGTGAAAGACAGAAAACAGATTGACAGGCACACGGTTGTAAATCCAACAGCTTCAGCTGCCTTGAGGGCACCACATGGGCTACCGGTTGATAAATGACCTGACAAGCCTTCTTGTCAACTCTTTCTGTCCAGGGGGAGACAAAAAAGAAAAATGCACAGATTAGGAAAGGGAGACAAAAAAAAGCAAATAAGGAAATGACGAAATTACAGGGCTATTTTTAGTAAGCCTGCAATATGCTCTGCTCTCTTGGCAGGGTTATGGACTTGGTTAAGGGTGAAGAGAGAGAGAGAGAGAGAGAGAGAGAGAGAGAGAGAGAGAGAGAGAGAGAGAGAGATCCTTTTTGGTTAAAGAAAAAATAAATACATTTTTATCACAGTTGAGAGCCAAAGCAGTGTTCCTTGACCCTGATTGAGCCAAAAGACATATTTTACACTCGAAAAAGGTCGCAGTGCACCACTACTGTGATTGTGTGCGTTCACTCTCTGGTCACACTGTACAGCAGGGGTGCCCAAGCTTTTTTGACCAAAGATCACATTATCTAAGCAAACCTTCCGCGATCGATCCGTTACTGCACGTACACTCACTCACATGCGCGCACACCCATGCACATGCATGCCACGATGAGCAACAGCCCAACCTGAACTAAACAGAAAAATAAAATAGATACAATACATTGTGAGTTTGTGAAACCGAAATCACTGCCTACTTTAGTAGAGCCCTGAGGCATGGGCATGGGGCGCACTTTTGCAGCATGTTAAGTGCAGTTCATGTACCGTTATGAAATGCTTTTCCTGGAGTTCCAGATTCTCATTCTTTGCCAGTGCTATTGGTGAATTGTACATAAAGCAAAGTGTATATTGTGTCACGACATAGTGGTTATAAATCACTGAGCTAAAGAGTATGATAATGCTAATTAGTTTTAAAATGGTTTCACTTGTGAAAACATCAAATGCAGTTTTGCATTGAGCCATTTTGTGCAGTCAGCGTGGTTAGTGATTAACAGGCGACCCCCTCCAGAGTGTGGATCAATTTTTAGATGGTATTGAGTCTGCTGGGGTAGGTTCTCGCTGGGCTGCTACACCGAGCAGTATAAGGAATGGATCAAAAGCTGATGTTACTCATTCAGGAATTCTTGGGGTATCCAATAAGAAGCACACGACTTTAGTGTAATTTAGTCTGGTATCAGAGAGCGGCTTTTGAACACAACTCAAACAATGGCTGCTCTCCAGGTGGAATGACCTGTTTACAGACACTCTTATTGCCTTCCTTCTGTACTATGTTACCACAGCGCAAGCCATCTTGCAATTATTTGGTTTTTTAATGGTGACAAGGGATTGGATAAACAGATGAAATTTGCTGCCAGCTTCACCTCAGCTCTAGTTTCATCACACTTTTTGACTCGTGGACTCAAAGTCGAGGTAGCCAAAATATAGACACGGCTCGTAATCATGCTGTGCAGTTCAAAAGTGAAAACTACTAGCAAAATAAACAAGGTTAAATCAATACCTCTCCCTCAAAATGTAATATGATACAGTATTCGTAAAGGTGGAATATTTGACACAGCCCTTGTATTGGAAATCATTATATTGTCAAGTGCTCTTAATGTTGTGGTTGGCATGTTGTGATAACATGATACAATAAAGAAGTAAAATAATAACTTTGAAGAAGCCACAGAATAACAAAAACGGCATCAAGTGTTTATTGAAAAGAATCCTGTTTTGAGGTCTGTTTGTTGATTTGTCAATTGAAAACAATCTGCGGAGAAGATGATCTCTTCCATCACGCCGCAGTGAAAATATCAGTTTACGCTTACTGGCTTGTTCACATTTCTCTCCATTAAGTTGATTTAGAGGGCATGTTTTCAGTAAAGTTTCAGTATCAGCAAAACCTTCACAACAAGATTCTTTTCCACAGATGTTACCTCCAAAAAGCTGCATACAGTGACAACTTTAAAGCTGACCATTTACAGTTAATAGTTGTATTCTGTTTCAGTTACAGAAAAAACATGTCATCAGACTGCAGGTTCGTTTTATTAAAAATGGAGACTATTTTGTAGAATTGCACATGTTTGCAATCAGCCTGGGCTGGTATTAAAGTGGGAGGAAGGCGCTGGAATAATGTGCTGGAATTGCTTGTGTCCATGACTCAAATTTACCTTGCCTTGTTTCTGATGGATTTTGTCTCATTTGTTTTATTGAATTCAATGCTTTCGTGATTTTTCCCCCTTCCATTTTCATTTTTCTTTGCTAGTCGCTTCCAGACGTATTTAAATGTTGTTTTCAGTATACCGTATTTTCTGCACTATAGAGCTCACCTAAAAGCCAACGGTGCGCCTTATAAACTGATGCGCCTTATACATGGATTCCTATCCTGATTTCTTGGATATAGTATTTTAAATGTTCTGTAAAGCGCTTCGTGACAGCTGCACCGGTTATTAATAAATGAATAAATATTTATATGAATAAAGCTGCATTGTATTGTATCGTGTATTGCCTTTAGCTTAGCTCTATCTATTGGCTGCAGCTTCGATTCAGTCGATGCGCCTTATAATGTATTTTTATAATATTAAATTATATATAATGTAATTTTAAAATAGTCCATCCCTTGAATGTGCGCCTTATAGTAGGGAAAATACGGTACATCTTTTGTCTTCCTTTAAATGGGTTTCCGTTAATCACTTTTTGTCTGTGTAGTTAAATAATCCACATATACTAGTTTTCAAAAAGACCCTTTGTGATATATATTTTTTTGGAGTGGGTGGGGTTGTCTGGAGTTGCCATTAACTTTAATTTGTTGTGTCTTACACTCGGGTGCTGTTTTTGTTTGAATTAAGGCCATGTTATTGTTCCAACCCTTCCTATCTATTTTGTGATTCATTGTTCATGTGCCGGAAGCCAAGCCATTAAGAGAATACTATAAAATGCATCGCGATAAAAATCACTTTGTCAACTTTTCCATCCACTCTATGTGAAGAGAGAAAATTAAAAATAAATAGAGGAGGAATGAAATACCAAAGCCTTTGCAATCATATGCTGTTTCATGAACTGATTTAGACAAACCCAGTTCGTAATCCACTAACAATAATTGTTTTCTTTTTAAAAATGATGTTGAATTTAACGGCAAACTCGAATACAAGACAAAACTCACTTGACACTCGCATTTTCTTTCCTAGCCACCTCGAGAACTGTCACGTATACATCTTCACTCTCTTCAGGACCATCTGGGAGCAAATGGAAAAAAAGACATGATTAAATATGTCCTTTATCCTTGTGTTTCCACTTTAATTTCCTATCCGTTTCCTTCTTAATCCTCATTTATGAAAGTTTTCTGGGCCCACCCCCATTTGTCTGCCGCACAGGATATAATTCTAATCCATTCGTCTGAATCTGTGCTCCCATTTGTTTTTGTTAATGTACGAAGGTGCCATGCGTCACTACAAATAAACTGCACACATCACACACGTAATTTTCAATTTTTGTGCAAATTGTATGACACTTCCCACAATACAGCTGCATTTTTTTCCACACGTCTTACATTACAAGTTCTTTTGAGCAAGACAAATGAACTCTGCCTTTTGTCATTGTTTTTTATTTCCGGACTGCACTGCAAGCATTGCTTCAACGCCCCTCCATCCATTTTCTAAGGAAAACAACTTTATTTGTTAAACAGATAAAGGCATGGAAACTTCAAGCAATGAGATATCTTTATTTAAACTACATTGCTATACAGAACTTCTGTGAAAATGTCCTTTTGGAAAGATGAGCCAAAACTGAGCTTGCCCTGGCAACAGAGCAAGCCATGGGAGTGCAGGACTATCAAGGCAATTCTGAAGTTGCTGCATATTGTCAGAACTTCTAGTCCCAAATTAAATTACACGGTTACAAATACCCACGAATACATGAGAACAAAACATAGCACATATTCTGAAGTCACATTTTATAAACCGAGATCTCAATCCCTTTGAACATCTGTTGACTGAGCTGAAACATAAGGTCTGGCGTCACTGGTGGGGGCGGGGAAGCAAAAAATTAACAGCAGTTGCATTATCTGCAAGAAAGACCACCCCCCCTCCCACACACGCACACATACACACAAACACATGGGTCTGTATCCCAAAAAACAATATTGTCTCGTTTTGTCCATTACGAGTGTCTGAACACTGCAAAATGTTGGTGCTGAACTGCTGAGAAGTTTATCCAAGAATAAATAGAAACCATTTATTCCTCAACTCCTCTGAGGTTCTGCAGGTGATTCAAAGTTTTAGCTTTGCAATTTTTTTCCTTGAGTGGGAGTGAAGCGACCACAAAGAGGGCATGTACCGGGACTTGAATAATGCGGAGCAAATCTACATTTTACACCTAAATGTGATTGTCATGCGAAAGGCTGCAAAACGAGCCAAAGCAGCTACTACAGACGATTGGAAAAACCACATACCGTAGATGTCAAACTTAAAACAAGTTGTGAACTCTTTTTGACCTATGTTATGGATGAACCAGTGTAAAAAAAATTGTTTTGATGGCATGAGACGTTTGAGACAAACATATGCAGCGGCATGGAGATTAACGACCGTCATCCCACGGAGAATGTCTGCTGCTGGCTCTTTCAGGCTCTCAGACAGTCCGACCACTGCCACTCAAGCAAATTGTGGGTGGTCTGAGATAGGTCTTCCCCATGTGGAATACGTTTCATATCTGAGAAGAAGCATAATTTATGACATTCTCACCCATTCGTAGGTGGGGTTTGACATGTTTCAGCAAGTGAGAGGATGCCGATCACAAACGCAGTTCAGATCTGGAGCCGTATGCATGCGAATGTATGCATACGATGATGCATACATTCTGAATACAGTACTTCTTCTTTTGGAATGACATAATCTTACCCTAATGTCTTTGAGATGTATATGCACTTACAGTTTTGAGAATATGATTCTGGCAACGCTGAAAAGAACCCATGGTCGCTGAATAAATTGCTACACTATGTTGTGTTACTCTAAGTGTGATTGGGTGGCAGCCAGCTCAGGGCGTACCCTGCCTGCCGCCCAAAGTATGTTGGTTCACCTTGAGCACACCTGCGTACCCCCTAATTTTCCAAGCATCTCAGCACTCAAACAAACTCTTTGAGAATTTCTTGAACCACGGTGAGCAGCATCAGCCTTTCACACGGTGGTAAAACCATTTGGCTATCACACTTGTTCAAACCTCGAGATCATAAAAAGTTACACAATGTAGGCAAGTTATAAAAAATTCAAACCACCTACATATATAATAGAGGATATTGTTGAATAGAAATTTGTCACATGAATAAAAGGAGCCACAGTTTGAAGAATCGGTTTAGGATTCAAGATTTTATTCCACTTTTTACGTCATGAAATGGCCCAAATTAACTTGAATTGTCCAGAAATCAATGTGACTAATGAGTTTTTTAATAATCATCTTTTTTTTTAAATGATGGCGTCCGCATAAATATTTATAATACAAAACATGAGTGAAAAGTGACATGGGAGATGCTTTTCATCAAAAATCAGAGCAGAAAAATGTTGAAAAGGTAAACTATATGTTGCATTTTACTAACTACTATGAAAGTGTTGAGAGATGCTTTAATTTTTAGATAATTATCCTTAAAAAGGATTATAAGCACTTTGCATATCCCAGTACATATGCACATTTTCTTGATTCACACTCGAGATAAGATGATGGTAATCCATCCATCCATCCATTTTCCGAACCGCTTGATCCTCACTAGGGTCGCGGGGGGTGCTGGAACCTATCCCAGCCGTCTTCGGGCAGTAGGCGGGGGACACCCTGGATCGGTTGCCAGCCAATCGCAGGGCACACAGAGACGAACAACCATCCACGCCCACACTCACACCTAGGGACAATTTAGAGTGTTCAATCAGCCTGCCATGCATGTTTTTTGGAATGTGGGAGGAAACCGGAGTACCCGGAGAAAACCCACGCAGGCCCGGGGAGAACATGCAAACTCCACACAGGGAGGCCGGAGCTGGAATCGAACCCGGTACCTCAGCACTGTGAAGCCGATGTGCTAACCACTGGACTACCGGGCCGCATAAGATGATGGTAAAAGTTAATATTCAAAGTCTTTGGTGGTAAATGTACAACAGAATGTAAGAAGTCAGTTCTGGACAACAGCGTGTCTCCATATGACGCGTTGTCAAAAACTAGTTTGTTTGACTTATTTGAGCGATTTCACCCGTAATTTTTATCCTGAGCACTAAGTGTTATAGGTGTAACACTGCAGTTCTCACCATGATAAGAAACAAGCCACAATTTGATGACCGTCGGTATTAACAGAGACCAAGACCTCCACAGTGGTAATGTTATAATAACAAGAGGAGGTGGAAAATGTACAAAAGTTTGCCCGGTCCAGTCGTTAGTCATTCGTCAGCGGCCTGGGATTTTGGACCAAACAACAGTTCACAGTAGCCAGCCTTTTTGGAATCCTTGGAATGGATTTGGAATCCCAGGTGTGCGCTCCCCCCGGTGATTCCATTCAAGGGGACTTCAGAACCTGAGCGCTGTTCTGTTCTGAGACTTCTGTGTTCATCACGGAGTGTCCATAACAACCACCATGTTCAAACATAGGTGTCCATACATACACTTGGCACCAGGACGGTCTTCCTATCGAACTCCCTCAAAAGAGCATTAAACAGCTGCAGCTCATTCAGAACACTGC
The DNA here is from genome assembly GCA_018466805.1 of Hippocampus abdominalis. NCBI lineage: Eukaryota > Metazoa > Chordata > Actinopteri > Syngnathiformes > Syngnathidae > Hippocampus > Hippocampus abdominalis. The sequence continues at coordinate 15,411,292 of CM031697.1, read as the reverse complement.
AGCTTGGGTTCCGACCACAACAAAGAGATCAGAACATTACTCCAGCGCTAAAGTCTTTACACTTGCTGTCAATGAGCTGTAGAATAGATTTTAAAAAAAATCAGCTACTGTTCCATAAATCACTGAATGGCTTCCGAATACATTAAAGAAGTGCTTTTTGGATATGCAGTACAGTATACCCAGTAGGGCGCTGTGACTTGGATCAATTAGTGGAGCCTTTTGTAAGTAAGTAAACATGGTGGAGCTGCATTTTGCATTTTGATAGGGTGCAGACCAATGGAATTGGCTGCTCACGACACGGGTTGAGTGAACGCTGGCGCGTCTGGCTGCCGCTGCTCACCCGCAATTATTCTTTTTTTAGCGTTTGTTTTACGTTTTTTACGGTTTACTCTCGTCATGGGAGAAACCCTCATCTCCTGTCGCGATTCGTTGTGGTTTTGGACCATCGGTCGTCGCACAGGTTGTCCTCGGTCGCGCCGTCGCGGCATCCTGCCTGTTGGGCTGTCGGACGTGGCTCCGTGCCCTCTGCGCCCCGTGGTGGGGGGTCGACGGGGCCTGTGTCTGGGCTGTGTTGCCGTGGAGCGTCCTGTCGCTCCTCCATCTGCGCGTGGGGGGGGGGGGGGGCTTCTTGGGCTCCGCTTCCGGTGGTCGGGCTCCCCGCCTGCGCTGCACCGTTTCCCGAGCGTCGCTCCTCGTCCTTCCCGGAGGTGCATCCGCCACGGATTTCGTCGGGGCTTCCACCTCGATGGCTCCGGGGGGGGCATTGCCTCCGTTTGGTCGTCCTCCCGCCGGCCACGCTGAGACAACGGCAGAAACGGCGGCCGATCCGCGGACCGCGGCGTGTTGGCTGGCCCGCCTGGGTCGGCTGGTGCTCCTCGCGGCGGCGACACTGGTGAACACTGCAGAAGAGACTCCATCTGAGAGTTTATTGCAACTGGTGATGATGCCGTTGGTGCAACTATCCACCGTAGTACCAAAACAAGAGCTGAACTCCACCTAGGTTTACATATTTGGCACCTGTTAAATAAAGGATTGAATGGCTAGGGCATACACTAAGACTGTAAGAGAAAGTTTTGGATCGGAGGGTGCTAAAGGCTCGAATCTAAAAATTGAACGGACCTCAAATTTACCTTTCTAAAAATGCCCTTCATAATCACATTTAATTTAAACTTGGAACATGTTTTGATCATTTTTTAACTGTGAAGCAGATAAAATGTTTAGCTTTCAAACGATTGGGATTTTATTATATTGATTTTATTCACGTGTGTATTGCTTCTGTTAAGAAAAATAAATCCAAACATAACATAGCTGGGAAATAATACTGTAGAGGTTGCACACAGACCAATGAACAAACCGGCACAAATGAAAACAAGAGGTTGTAAATAGGTTTTAGAGCTGGCAATATACTGAAGACTTCAAGTACATTCAAACATCTGAAAGATAATGTGTTCAAGCAAAATGCTTTTCCACATGTTTAAGACCACACACACACACACACACACACTGCACAGTAAAGTGATGTGTAAAGTTCAAGCCTGTCACTTCCAATTTGTGCACAGATTTAAAAGTGTTAATAATAATAAATTGCATTTGTATTGCGCTTTGAAAAAACACTCAAAGGCACTTTTCATCGTAAAAGACAAATAAAAAAGAACAGGAAAAATAAGACAATTGTAATATTAAAAACTATATACCTTTAAATGCAACAGTGTTTTATAAAATGCTGAGAGAATATATTGAACAAATGATTGTGTATTACAGGTTAAAAGTAGATCTACAGGTTAAAAGTAGATCTGAAGGTGGGTTTTTAATGCTGTTTTAAAAGAGAGGAGTGTGTGAGTGGGTCTGATGTGATGAGAGAGAGAGTTCCAGAGGGAGGGAACGACGATAGAGAAGGGTCTGTCTTACCACATCAGGCTTGGGTCTGGCTTGGGTCTGATGGGAGGGGTAAGGAGGTTGACATGGGCAGATCTAATATTGCAGGTAGGGTTGTGGTAGAGAAGGACGTCAGTGAGGTAAGAGGGGGCTTGTGGGTTGGGTTGTGGAGGACTTTAAAGGTAATGAGAAGAATTTTAAACCAGATTCATTGTTGGATGGGGAGCCAGTGTAGATGCTGGAGTACTGGGTGAGGAGAAGGGCAGCGGAATTTTGGATGTATTGAAGTTAGTTGAGGGTTTTGGTGGGTAAGCCATAACGGATGCTATTACAGTCATTGAGTCGTGAGGTGATAAAGGCGCGAATCAGTGTTTCAGAGGCTGAGAGGGGGCTGGGGGGGCGAACACGGGCGAGATGTTTGAGGTGAAAGAAAGCAGTTTTGGTGATGTGGTTGATGTGGGTTTCAAATGAGAGTGATGGACGGGTCAAAGATGGTGCCAAAGTTATGGCTATGGGTAGAAGCAGGAATGGTAGAGCCGTCAATAGAAAGTGAGAAATCTGGACGTGGGAAGTGATTTCGGGCCGATGATGAGGATTTCTGATTTGTTGCTAGTGAGTTTGAAGGAGTTGGTCTACTTCCAGTTTGTATATCTATTAGGCAGTTGATGTGGTAGAAAGAGTGGCGGCAGTGATGGATTTGGTGGAGATGTACAGCTGGGTGACATCGGTGTACCAGTGGAAATTGAGACCATGGTGGTGTATGATGTAACCAAAAGAAAACATGTAAATGAGAAAGAGGCGGTGACCAAGCACTGAGTCTTGGGGGACACCTTGAGGGACGTGTTGGACTGAAATGTATTAATGCTGATGAACTGGTGGTGGACGGTGAGGTATGATTTCAACCAGGAAAGAGCAGTGCCAGTGATGTTAAGGGATGATTCAAGACGGGTGAGGAGGATGGAGTGAATTATAGTGTCAAAAGCAGCGCTGAGGTCAAGTAAGATGAGAATATTGAAGGAGTGGATGCCAGAGGAGAGAATGAGGTCGTTGGTGACTTTAAGAAGGGCGTTTTTTGTGCTGTGATGTGATCTGAAGCCTGATTGAAATGGTTTGTAGAAGTTATTGGAGTCGATGTGAAGCCGTTATGATGATAAAGAGGGAATGAGGATAATGAGGAATATACATTTGATTGTCTTTGTTATCAGAATTAACACTGTTTAGAGGTGTCAGTGATAGTGTGAATGGGTAGAGCGGGTTTAAAGGTGGCAGAGTAGAAAAAGAGAGGTGTGTGTGTGTGTCTGTGTGTGCATGTGCGAGAAGTAGATAGTCATTCATGTGGATGTGCGTGCTGGACAGTGTGCTAGCCGCCAGCATGCGGCTTCCTAATTTGTTTCGGTGGATGTTTTAAAAAAGGAGAGGCGGTCCCAAAACAAGTTAAAGTCATCAATAAAAATAACATTGTGGGACCTAGAGGTGGACTGGAGCCATGTGTGAAGACTGAGCATTCTGCTAAAATGACCTGAATGTTGGAAGGGGACCACTGATAACAACGGACTTACGACAGTTGACTCAAAAATATAAAAGGCATTTAGTCGGCTTTCATGAGCTCGGACTGTTGGAGGGCAGTGTCATTTGTTCCCACATGTACTATGATTCTCGATGGAGGAATGATGTGCCTGCAGCAGGCAGAGGAGTTTGTCCAAAATGCTGGGGACCGTGGCTCCAGGAAAACAGTGTGTGCCTGTTTTGAAGAAGCAGATATACCTTAATGTGGAATCCCTGACTATTAATGTAGTTGGGAGGAACAAGGGACGAGGTGAAGTCTAGAGTGTAATTGTAATTTATGTTGCGGCCTAGCCACCTCCAAAGAGTTAGTTATTCAATCAGGAGGTCTCATGTGTTGACGTGTTTTTACTTTTGTGTTTCCGTACATGCATATTCACCATTGTGGCGGGTGAATGTCGCTAGCATGTGTGCATCATATGTGAAGTCACTGAAAGGCAAATGTAGACAGTTTGTTGAAGTCGTCTGGGAACTGGGGTTGAAGTCATAAATCCTCGACAAAATATTTAAAGTATTCAGGTTTTTATGGCCCACAATGGAAGCCATCAATGGAGTGTCATCTTGAGAAAATATTTCATGATAGTTTTGAGATTGTTTGTTGCTATAGACTTTTCATCGATGTGACAGAAACATATGAAGCATAAACTAGAGTGAGCATGCATTCAAAGTGGCTTCAGCTGTCAGCAAAAAAATAAATAAATAAATAACATGCCCTGGTCTTTTATAATTTAATTGGATTTTGCTCAAAAATGCTATAATTTGTAGTGTACTGTACTTTTCATTGAAATAATTATTTCACAATTGTGGCAAAGGGTTTCATTTCCTGACAATTTATAGCATATTTATTGCAGTTTTGTTGGGTTATTTGTCACTGGCTCGAGCTCTAATCATTTGTGCATTTGCTTTATTTCATAAAACTTCATAATCCCACAGTAACATCATCTGTTTCATTATGGTGATGGGATGCAGCAGTCTAGTGGAGTGAATACTGGTCAAATGCTGCGGGGAAAAAAAGACAATGGACAGATGTTTTGGATTCGGGATTTTTATAACACAACTTTTGATCAGTTAGCTATTTAGGTAGCTCGTTAGTTAGCTTGTTAGCACTTGCCAAACATTGATTGCCCATGATGGAAAAGACGATCAGGTGGCCTGCAATGTCACCGAGGCTGACTGCCTGTGATTTTTTTTCTTGATAGAGTATCAATGTTAGCACATGAAGCAGGAGGCTGCACACGAAGTGCATGTGATGCGATCCTCAACCATATGAGATTGAATCAAACCGTGCATCTGTAGCTCATAGTGTGAAAGAATGTGACAGTACAATTACATTTTAGCTGATTAAAATCAGGGAGTGTTGTGGAGACACAACACTCCCTGATCCATTGAGTGCATCTGGAAGGTATTCACAACATTTTACCTTTTCAACATTGTATGTTCCAGCCGGCGGCCCGGTAGTCCAGTGGTTAGCACGTCGACTTCAATTCCAGCTCCGGCCTCCCTGTGTGGAGTTTGCATGTTCTCCCCGGGCATGCGTGGGTTTTCTCCGGGTACTCCGGTTTCCTCCCACATTCCAAAAACATGCATGGCAGGCTGATTGAACATTCTAAATTGTCCCAAGCTGTGGTTGATTATACGATTATATGATCCACATGATTGTCTGGATCCGTGTTGAATTTATAGTCATGACATCATTTGAGCATTCTTAACCTCATGTTGGATTGGATTGGATACAACTTTATTGTCAAATGTGCTCTATGCGTATACAACAGCAATATACATTCATGTTGTTGATGAATGATGTTGTCTACCAGATCGTTCATTATGACTACTGAAATGTGTAATTAATGTTCCTCTTGAGATGTGCTCTGCTGAAGTTAACATTATTTGTCGGCCTACTCCCAAAATATTTCCAGATAGCTTTTTTTCCTTCTAGTATGAGTCCTGCTCTGTTTGAATTTATATTAGAAAAAGATAAGAAAACACGTCAATATTAAAAACTGGTATGACTGTGACTTAATTGGAAGGGGAATTAATAGGAAAACTCAAATCCAGAGCAAGGGCAGCATGGTGGTCGACAGGGTAGCATGTCTTCCTCACCGCACGGAGGCCCAGGGTTCGAATCCAGTCCTTGGGTTCCTGTGTGGATTTGCATATTCTCCTCGTGCCTGCTTGGGTTTTCACTGGGTATGGTGGTCTCATCCCGCATTACAAAAAAACATGCATGGCAAGCTGGTTGAACAATTCAAATTCCAATCTATGAAATAATGGGTAAATTGGAAAAAAATACTGTTGTACTTTGTAAATGAAGAACAGACTTTTCAGATTTATTTTTTAGAAAAATCACATCCCTCTTCGTTATGATTAGGTCGTCCTAAATACTATTTGTCTGTTAAAACATGAGCAAAAGTGGGGTGTGTTGACACAGACACTCTTCCTTCCACGCTTTTATTTTGGAGAGTCCACTTCCAGGGACCTTCTGTGTTTTTTTCCCTTTAATTACCAGGCTGGGCCAGACAGTGCTACCTGCAGCTGATCAGCAATCACCTCCTGCGAATAAGAGCTCTGCTGATCTGCCAGGTGATTCTCGCATTATGAGTGTTATCTAGGCCATTGATAGTGCACACGCTTGCCATTTTTGTATTTTTTCCCTGCCCAGCCTGACTCCACATTTTCCTCCCCAGACCACTTGACCCTTCACCCATCCTTCCCCCATCTCCTTCGCTTTTGAATCCTCTGCCACCATTTCCTTTGCTACCAATAACAAAAAGAATACATCAGGATACTCAAATATCTTTCAAAACTGTGACATTTCTATGGGGGGAGTAAAAGAGACAATTTTATGTTACATTCCTTGAAGACTCTAAATTGTCAATAGGTGTGTATCTGAGGGTAAATGGTGCCTCTCTACCAAGATTGCTGGGATGGGCTCGAGCTGACTGCTACCTTAATAATGATAAGTTATAACAGTATAAAACATGAATAGATGAAATATCCATCCATCCATTTTCCGAACCGCTTCATCCTCACTAGGGTCGCGGGGGGTGCTGGAGCCTATCCCAGCCGTCTTCGGGCAGTAGGCGGGGGACACCCTGAATTGGTTTCCAGCCAATCGCAGGGCACACAGAGACGAACAACCATCCACGCTCACACTCATACCTAGGGACAATTTAGAGTGTCCAATTAGCCTGCCATGCATGTTTTTGGAATGTGGGAGGAAACCGGAGCACCCGGAGAAAACCCACGCAGGCCCGGGGAGAACATGCAAACTCCACACAGGGAGGCCGGAGCTGGAATCGAACCCGGTACCTCTGCACTGTGAAGCCGACGTGCTAACCACTGGACCACCGGGCCGCCCTAGATGAAATAAAGTTGCAATATTTAACAACAAAATGTAGAAAATGCCAAAGCCCAGCAATATTTTAGAAATGTAATTTGTCTGTGTTGAAACAAAAAACAACACCTTGGTAGGATGAAGAAAAAATGTTCAATCATTTCAATTGTCTGAGCATTAACGTAACTCCAACTCATTTCCCTTGACATGGGAAGTCAAATTTTGAGAAAAGGGGTTGTGGGTTTCAGGTTGCATGCCCTGTCTCAAGGTTGTTTTATGGCTGCTGTCTGATGAGGGGCTTGCTCACAGAAGTCATCAGCATTCATGTCAGGAACTCTGGAGACAGCTACACACCATTATGAGAGACAGCACATTACACTTTATGGTTAGACAGCGTTTATTGTTGCAGAAAGATGGGTGGTAGGGGGAGGAGAGGGCGGGTTGGGCAGTGAGTAAGGATCTTATTACCAGGACTCGGAATGAAAGGCTTGAGATTATTTTGGAAAGATTAAACTAAAGCTAAAACAACAACAACAACAAAAAACATCTTTGTGTGCACACATCTTTGTTCACAGACACCCATAGAGCCTTCGTTAGGACAGTCAATCAAATTCACTGGGACACATCACTTCTTGGTTTACTTAAACAAATATGCACAGCCAAGCCTACACTGTACTGGGTCAAAGTGTGTGATGTTACTGGATGCGTTTGATTAAAAGAAAAGAAACAAGGAAAAAAAGGAACAAGAAATAAGTTTGTATTTTTTTACTTAACAGTGTTGTTTTTGATGATTTCCAGAAAATCCAGGTACACTGATTTCATGCATGTCAATCCACTGAGACTGATGTTCGTTCATTTAATGATTTTCAGATGTTCAGCTACAGCTCATGCTTCATGGCTTTGACAGGATACAATTTCAGAAGACGTGAAAGCGGAGTCTCGACAAGGACCCACAAACTTTGCCATCCATCCATGCATCCATTTTCTGAGCCCTAAGCAAAAGCAAGCATAGTAGCGCACATATGGTAAATCCCATTGGTGGTGCTGGTAGCACCATCATGCATTGGAGATGTTTTTCTATAGCTGTAAGTGTGGCTGAGAAGAATTATGAATAGAAGTTAATGTTAGCACACAACCTTCAGTCTTCTGCGAGCAAGAAAAAAAAATATCAGGAAACACCCACTGGCCTGTTTGGAAGGTATTTAGCACAAGTTAGAATGTGACTAATTCTGAACACAGCTACTTATCCATTTGGGATACATCTGAAAATGAAAGTGAGAATGAACTGTATCTTTAATAGCTGTCAGTTCATGACAAACGTTTACAACAGGTTTTACAGCCAGAGAAAGAGAAAGCCTCAACCATATCCCATAAAAAAAATTCAAAGCGAGTGTAGTTATTAAATGCATGAACCCAAGGATCAGGCATTCATGATAATGTGACACTGGTTATGCTATTAATGTAGCACAGGCTGACATTGAAATTGAGTCAGTGGCTGAAAATATTCTTGCTTCTGAAAATAGGACGGACTAATCTTGTTAAAGTCGATGATGGTGTAGTGTGAGTGGTTGTTCGTCTCTGTATGAGCCCTGCGACTGACTGGCGATCAGTTTAGGGTGTTGTCCGCCTTTCGCCTAAAGTCAGCTGGGATAGGCTCCAAGCACACCCTCGACTCTGCACATGATAAGTGATGTTGAAAATGGATGGATAGTCTTGTTACAGTTACAAAATTGAGAAAGGAGTTGGATCTAATAGAAGACAAATTGTGATGGATGTGGCAACACTTGCTTCAAGAAAAAGTCACATGACCGATTCAGCCACTCATTACTATTTGTCACCGAGGTGCCAAACTTTATAAGGAAGTGTATCTGTCAACGGGCTGCATTTCTGCCAAAAGAATCACACATCTTCTGAAGCACAATTTTTCCCTTCAAGTCACTGTGATAAAAGCCCGAAAGACAACAAAAGGATTCCACCGTGTGGGACAACGTTGATTTCATATTGACAAATACCGTTAACTAGGGCCCCACTGATTTACCGGCCAGCCCATTAATTTGGCTATCTATGCCCCTTCAAACATCGGCCATAAACATCGGCCAGATGTTTATCGATGGTTTTTAACTTTATGGACTCTATCCATATACAGCGGTTGTGATCAAGTAACGTAGGTCTCTTTTGTATTATATCAAATTTTATACCATAATTTAACACCCTTCAATATACTCTATACTGTATAATGAAACATGACAAAGCATGAACTTTTAAGGGCGGCCCGTGGTCAACTGGTTAGCACATAGGTCTCACAGTAAAGAGGTGCGGGGTTCGATTCCTGTGTGGAGTTTGCATGTTCTCCCATGCATCCATGGCAGGTTAATGGACTGCTCCAAATTGTCTCTAGGTGTGAGTGTGATGGTTGATCGTCTCTGTGTGGATACACACACACACACACACACACACAACACACACAGTCATACCTCGGTTTTCGGCCACAATCCGTTCAAAAAGTGATTTGTTCCAAATCCGAAATTATTTTATTAGGCCTTGAATAGGGTCTAATACACGATGCAGAAATACCAAAATGACAGCCAGATTTTTGTAAATCACAACAAACGTCTGCTCACAATGAACGTTACATGAGGAAGCGTCACTTCTTTGTGTAAGTAAGCCGAGAGGAGTCGAGTGGCGTATTCGGGTTTGCTCAATTTGGTCGAAAACTAGTTTTCGGGCATAAAAATCTCACATTTTCTGTTCGAAATCCGATTTGGTGGATAACAGAGACGTTCGAAAACCAATGTTTGACTGTATATATATTTATACATATATATGTATGTATGTGTGTGAGTATTTACCCGTCACTAGACATAAATAATAAATAAGGTTTCAAGCAAACAGAGGTCTGGAGGTGGCAGGAGCTGAGCACTCAACAAGTAGAGGCTGAAAAAGAAGAGCAAGAAAGGAAATCAATACAAAATATAAGTGCCAAAAGAACCCAGTAAAAAAACTCCCAAAACATTGCAAAGTATAATGAACAGAAAATGAGTAGTACAAATGAGGAGCAAGATTAAAGTGCACGTGAAGAATAATGAATAATGAACCTCGTAGCGAGCAATGACAAAAACACATGGTGGAAAGAGGAAAACAATACCAGCACTTAGAATGTAACAAGATGTTCCAGAGGGGAAGTCGGGTCAGCACTGTGGGTGATGAATAATGGGAGACAGATGCATCAGAAGCTCAGCACACCTGATCACACACAGCCCAGAAAACAAAACAAAAGCGAAGGCCAAACAGGAAACAGAACAGCAGCAATTTCAAAATAAGACATTAAAAGAACGTCATGGGATACTGAAGAAATTCCATTTTTAAATTCAGCTTGTGCCGAATCCGACATTTTCAAAAACTAACACATCCATATGGACGCTATTTTCGAAGAGTTATTAATTTGGTGTGTGCTATAGTAACCCATTACAGTAATAGATTACATTTAAGCAGTCATGACGTAATGAGTCCATTATATTTTGAGTCCAGACACTTTGATTCCACTAATGCGTTACAATATTGGGGGCCCCAAACAAAATTAGATGCAAAAAAAAAAAGTCATGAAGAGAAAGCAGCCCATTAAATTATTTACAATGTATAATACGATGAGCACCTTATAGTGCAGAAAATAAAGTATTTTTTATTTTGCCAAAGATAGTCATTTCAGTACACTCCAGTTTTTTTTAACATTGCTACAGGAAATAATCAATCACAATGAAATAGCACTTATATGGTGATGGAATTAACTTACGGTAGTCTGTACACGCAGTGACAAAATAAGCTTCTGCGTAATAACCCCATTACGCATTAGAAAATTACAGTTAAAAAAAACCCTAGGCTTAATCATATTGTTGCCAGAATTCGATAATATGCCGATAACAATAAAGCCGCTCCAACAAAAGCAGTCTGCAGAGATTGTCATCCGAGGGGCACGTTTGCAATTTGCCCAAGCAGCATCTGTATTTCATGCATTTGTTTTGTGTTTTTTGAACTTAAAGATGTAAACATTAGAGGTCGTAAATATGTTTGCAAAAACAATTTGTGTTTTCAATGGAATGATATTAAAACTGTCTCTGTGGGTAAAAGGTCTTATCTTCTACAGTTGTGTGTCAAAGGGGGCAGACAATGCAAGATCCATTTCTGTAGCATCACCATAAAATAATTGCTTCAGTTTTTTATCTTTTTTTTCAACATTTTATAAAGCACGCAACAACGTTTTGTTTCGTTGCAATGCACAAGGCTTCATGTTACGAATTATAATGGTTAACGTGCATATTGTTATTCATACAGACATGCTGTTTCGAGGTTGATATATTTATTTTGTGACTTTTAAAAACTGTTACACTTCACAATTTTAACTTTGTGAAAAATTGGTGGTTGTTAATGAGTCAACTTTTGTTGTCTTCACGCTTACATGGATTCACTTGTTGAAGTCAAAAGGGGACTAAAAGTAGAATTGCACGCGAGTGCCACAAAATTGATTTAGTTCATTCAACAAGGCCATCATAAGAACAACAGATAAACCGCTTTTACACCAATGTTGTTTTTACTAACATGTTTCATCAGTGTCATCTAAATCAGTTTTAATTTTACTGTACTGAGTATAAGCATGTTAAAAAAGAGCAAGTAACTGAATGAAAATGTTGAACTCATTTGCACTTACACTGTAAAACAGACGAAAGAAATACACAAGAAAAAGGTTTACAGAACTAATGGTGCCTTATGTTGTCACCCAACTGAAAGGTATAAGTCAAAACAACTCAGCAAATTGTTTTTGGACAATCAACTTGCTTTCTTTATTGCACATACTAATATTCTTGCCATAATTGTCAATAATTCATATTTTAACATTGCACCAACTGTAATTACTGTTTTGACCCAAAACAGTAAAACTTGTGGGGTTTTTTTGTTTTTTTTGTTTGTTTTTTACAGTGTACCAAAGTATACTTTGTTCTGGTAACCTGATGAAGATTCAATGTAATGATGGATTGTTTAAATGGAATTTGGTTATTAAGAAGATCATCTGCATCCATTTATTAAAAAACAAAAATCTGTACATTTATATGGCAAATGATTATCATTTGTAGGCAAATCAGATGATTGCTCCTACATGCCATCAGTGAAACAATGCAGACCTTCCTCAAAAATGCATTGTAAAAATAAAAAATAAATTAAAAAACGATGGAAGGTGGAGCACACTAGCCCTTTCATATTTATTTTATCGTATTGACTTTAAATCATGATTTCTGCAAAACCAAGAGTAATAAAATTTTAACATGTTTTGTTCTTCAAAGGACATATCAGTGACCATTCCCAACACATTCAATCATATGTTCTTCAGCTCTGAGCTGTGGACTGCCTTGTTATACGAAAATGTTATACGAGCAATGTACAGGATGGATATGAATAAATAGAGACACTTTTCATTCATCTTGAGCCCATTTTGATAAATTCCATGATTTATATTTGTTATCAAAAGGATACGGGCTCCATTGATAGGACCACCCGCAATTTTGTCTTGTCTTTGGTGTTATTGTTTATGGTTGTTTTTGTGTGTGACACAAAAAGTATTCCAAAGGAAAGCGCAGCCAGACCAAAAAGGACTCTAAAAAACAAAGCAGAATAAAGCTTCAAAAAAGTGGAAACATCGGAGAATAAACTTTGAGCTGTGCCTGCTCTAATGATTGTTTCCCATCAAGTCGATCGTTGTCCTTTGTCTAATGTGGCTAAGGAGTGAGGACGTTCCCATATGGCTCCGTCCCTACAGATTAATCGGAGGATGTAGATAATATGACTTGGCTGGCTTGAACCGTAGTTTGCCAACATTGCGGATCATGTGCGTCCATTTAAAGGCCATTCTGTTACCGTGTGTCACTTTATAAGCTATTTGAATTGGACAAACATAGCTGAGTCGAATAGTGCTTTCCCTTCAGCAAGGAACTGAAACGCTTTCGCAATTGCTTGGTTTGGCACGGGTCACCACTGCTTTTATTTAAATCCCTTAAATGTGTGATGCATACAAAAATAACAATTGTGGCACCGTTTACAGCATACACTGACAATACTCCTTGAAAACAAATCAAAGTGAATTTTTTTTAGCTGGGGGGGACAAACTCAAGTAATATTTTGGACATGAACATTTTTTGTTGAAAATATATATTTTTTTAAATTTAAAAATGTTTGATACAGTGTCCTTTGTGACTATCTTGCTGACTTATGTCATTTTCAGATCGAAAATAGAGAGCAAATACTCCCTTTGACTGTTTTTGTCATGAGAATGAATTAGTGAGTTTATATATGGATCTCTCTCTCTCTCTCTCTCTCTCTATTGCGCTCTCTTTCTCTCTCTCTCTTTATATATACAGTATGTATATATATAATGTTCTACACACACACATTAATGTGTAAGTGTAGTTTTTCATCGCTCTCACAGCATCGAGCCTGCAAGTTATGTTCTCTCTGTATTTCTTTTTTTTTTAATGTCAGCTCTGTAAGTCACACAGCAAATCATTTGAGTTTTTTACAAAATCATTTTAGTAATAGTTACCCTTTAAATTGGTTGTCATAAGTTACTGAAACGTGTCAGTTATTCATTTTCGTTTAATGGAAAATGAATTCTTCTAAATTCAACTGAAGCAAATTTCACTTCACTTCACTTCCAAAGTGTTTCTTTTTTCTTAAACAGCATTTTCGCTTCAAATCAAAGGTTTTGGTGTCACCCGATGAAATGACGCAACACCAGGTCACTTGTGGCTCCCTTGTTGTAGAACGTCTTCGTTTTCTGAGGGGAAATGTGTGTGTGTGTGTTTTTTTATCTAGTTACTGCTATAGACAACATTAATTAAAGACTGCTTTTATATTTTGAAAGGGAACATAGAAAGGACGTGAAAAAGAACAAGAAGCATGAACACAAATAAGAAATGAAGAGGAAGGGAAGGACAATAACATGGGACAGGAAACGGAAAAGGGAAATTCGAAAGGAGTCCTGGACTGAAAGCATATACTGTACTGTGGAGGAAACTGGGCCTTTATGATGCACAAGTGCTTAGCACAAATGCCTCGTAGTTCTAGGCTCTGGGTTAAAATCCTGTTTTAGAGAGAAATTAATGAAGTGATTTTATTTTCTTTTGAGGTTTGATTTGTTTTTGAGCAGGCCAGCACAAACATCAATTTTTTGGGGAGAAATCAAACAACCGTGTGATGTACTGTATTTGCACAGAGAAAAAAAAAGAAAGACATCTCCATATCAGGGCAAAGGAAAAAAGGAAGAAAAAAATTAGAAGGGGGAAAAGGGGAATAACAAGAGTCAAAATAGTCAATAATAAATGATACTTTTAGTTTGTGTTCATGTACATTTTTGAGTAAAACAATTGATTTTGGATCCGACCTTCAGGCGTTAGCTAACAAACAAATATAATCGGTAACAAATTAGAGTAAAACCAGGATTACAGTAAACACAGTGTATTTTAGAGTACAATATCTAGTCATCTTTTTGTGGTTGCGTATGGAATAAGGACTGGGTCATTCCGAAAGATGTGTCCAAATTTGCAATGCTTTTGTGGGATATAATCAGATTAGGATCTAACATTGTGCATTTCCCATTTTTTGTCTTTTCTTATTTAACATCCTTCTACACATCTGTATTTTTATTTTTATCCATTTCCGCTTCACTAAATCCCTATTTGTGGATATAATTTAGCTTCCGAAACGATTTAGATTATATCAATGACATGTATTCGTGGGTTTTAAGGGTTTGCATCTTTTTCTGTGTTTATATTCATGCAACAGAGAGCGAAGTCATTCAAGTCTGTGAGGTTCTGTGCATCGCTTCAATGTGAAGGACAATGCTTGTCACGGAACGCAACGTCCTGGCTAGCTACTATGTGGTACAGGAAGTATACAAGCTTCGTGCATGCAAAAAGCATTATAGTCACCAGCAGATGGGGGTTGAGCAGCTTCATTCATCCTCCTGCAGGTGGAGCGGGTAATCACACACCCTCATTGGAAAGGAAAGCTATGAATAAATGGCATTTTGTTTGCTGAATCAGGCGAACTGAAGCATCCCTTGTTCTAATCTCATTCTCACATTGAAAGTGAAGAACTCAGCTCGCTGGAATGGAGCTTGTTGATCATTTCCACATTTACCACTGGAGCGTGAGAGCGTTGTTGTTGCTGTTTCGTACTTTATAGCGGCTAAAAAAAGTCAGAACTTTACAAGTAATTGGAATCAGCTCTTGGAAACCCAACAAACAAGTGTACCCTGTATTCTATTTAGCCAAGTACTTGTCTAATTATGAACCGCTTGAGAGCCTATATTTCGGCAGGGCGGGGACACCCTTAATCAGGCTTTTTTAGAGTGTCCAATCAGGTGCATACAAGGTTTTAACCCGTCGCACTGTGAAGCCGACGTGCTTGGACTTTGTCTAATTATGAAATACTATATTCAGGGTTAGGCTTTTAGTTACAGGTTACAAGGTTTTAGTCGACTGCACTTTTTGTCATCTTTCACTCTTCTGTTCAAAAGTGGAAAATCACAACTTATTTACCCTACTGAGGACATCCTTAAAATACCCCAAAAAAGCATGATTCGATTCTTTTTTTGAATGGCACTCGTGGTCACTGATTTCAACATAGCTTGCAGCAGTCAATCTACTTAAATGCTCACCCACTCCCCCTAAAAACCACCAACCTTATTTCATGTGAATTATGCCAGAGGGATGGACTGTAGTGTTCAACTGTGCAATAACCATACTTTGACTCATCATTCCAAGTTCTAAAGAGCTTGTCCTCATTAATGTCATGGCTGAGCTGAAGCTTATCCCAGCTGATTGCAGGGCAATTAGCATGGTCTTTCCAAAGTCACAAACACGGTAGACCAAACGTGTTCCGGCATGAAAACGAAGCCGTGCCCGGATGTACACCAAGACCATATGTGCCTGTCTACGAAAATCTGGCCCATGATGTTTAATATTCATGTATGATGTATGATGTATCTTAAACGCTGAGAATTTTCCAACTAAAGCGCTTTGCTGAATTGTATTTTGCTATTAATGTTGACAACTTGTTCACAAGAAAACCCCACAAAGGAATTCTCTGTTAAACAAATAAATGACACAATTTGTTTTCCATTTGATTTGTGCAGTCAGCGTATAGTGCATTCGGGATGCTCTAAGACTGTTCACAGGTTTACGAGCGCCAGAATAGTTTGGAATCCAGTCCAGCTGACATCTGCTATGTCTGAAAGTGAAAATGGTTAATTAATTACATCATCTTGCATGTGTGTTCTCAACCTTTTCTGCACTGATTAACAGCGAGGAAAGATTAATGTGGCCATAATAAACATTTGACAGATGGAAAACAAAGGAGTATAATAATACACATACCCTAGGTTTTTTTTCCGTTTTTTATCACGAAACAGATGAAATCTATCTTTGGGGCGGGGGCGGGGGCGGGGGGGGGGGGCATTTTTGCATTTGGACACTGTTGTGTTTCTCTCGTGTCGACTGATGACTTTTCATCCTCTTTGGATCTGTCACTTGTTACAAGCGTTGAGGGATGAGATATGATTATAGTCAATAGCCACATCATGCTCAAAATGAATGATTAATTGATTCCGGTATTGACAACATGAGGACACCATGACATATTAGTTGTGTCATTCAGATCATAATACTGTATTTGGAATAGCAGATACCACGCCCGACCCCCTCCCCCGACTTAAATCATGCCTGATCAAGACCGATTCCTTTGTTCCTACCGCAGGACAGAATTACCGAATGAATACATTTCTAAAACATTTTTATGTGCTCATTAAAGACAATGTCTGTCAGCTTCAGAGCAGTTGAGACTCTATCTGACCCCCACGTTTGTGTGATTGGGTTCAAATGTGGTGGATCTGACAGATGCGAAAAATCCCGACGCCATTTTCTTTCTCTGCATAAATAGATGGTTTCCCACCACGTAAATGTAATGATTCCACAATAGTGATTTGCTTCATAGTTTACAAACCACTTCAACCGATGAATATATAAAAGAGAGAGAGAGTGATAAAATGGAAGCTGTAGAGAGTTCTTGGCAGGACTGTACTGGTCTTAATTCAAAATGGGTGTTGTCAAACCTGTACCATTGTTGACTTTGTTGTCAAAGCAATACGAAATGTACAGAACACGAGGATAACCTCACGTCCATTAAAATAATACTTAGACTACTTTACTGAATGTCAAGCCAAGAGCAGAAATGTGTTTGGAATTATATTTTGTCAAAGAGGATTGGGGTGAATAAAATCAAATCAAATGTTGAAATGTTATGGTGAATGGCAGCGCTTTGTGTTTTAAATTGTCCTCACGGTTAATGCTAGTCATTGCTTATTGTAAATTGAACAATGATCACAACACAATGCCATTCATTTACATATGTTGTTGTGCAAGTATGTATGTTGCTTTTCCACACTGTCGGCAGGCTTTGGGACATCGGTTGTCCATTTTAAAAAAAAGTAGAAAAGTGCATCGACCAAGCCGGACAAAAAGCAACAGTTAAAATGAAACAAACTAATACATTACGGACATGGCCTGAGAGGAAATGGCAAGGACAGCAAGAATGTGGAACTGATGCCACAAAATGAAGACAGTGAATTATAATAAGGCTTATAATAAGGCCAAACAGAACTGTTTTCTCTTTTCAATCCTTTGAAACCAAGATGGCCCCGTACCCTGTACTTTTGCTAATAGAAAACGGATCAAATTGCAGAGAGCCACGGTGAGCCAGGAATTGGTAGTGTCCCTTGGAAACTAGCTGAAGTTTATTTTGTTACTGTTCATCTCACATCATTACATTTTATTCACATTTATGTAGCCCACAGTAATAATGCACTGTACCAAATCAATAGCTATGCTTTGTAATCAGCAGCAGACTGCAGTGTTTTGCTAAGCACCACATAATGCATCTCGACCATGAGACTGCCATTAATACTGTGTGCATTTATGGATACAATAAAGTGCAACAATGGGAATTATTTTGCTTTTTATGAAGCAAGATGTCCAAATTTCACAAACAAATACTGACATATGTATAATGCGCGAAACATTTGGTAAATTCTCTTTAGAAAAGGACTCCTTCCCTTTGCTTTTTTTTTTTTTTTTTGCTGATGAGTTTCAAAGTGTGTGGCTAGGAGAGACTCTAAATGTCAACAACCAAGACCCCCCAGGCTGCCTCTGAGAGCTATTATCAAGTTTTGCCATCTGTATCACAGGCAGGGACAGTGTACACTGCCATCCTCGGGCTGTAAGCGAGCCTCATAATGTGTTCCATATACGGTACACACACTACTGTATGTTTACAGAGGGTGATTTGTACTTTGTATAAATGCTATAGCTGACAACCCGTGTGTTTCACATGGCTGATTCTGCAGATGCTCCTCATCACTAAGCCTTTTTTCTTAGGGGCCGGCGTTGACGACGGCCGCCAGAGCCCGTATGGACACGCTTTAACGTACCGGCATGATGACTCAGTGTGCAGTGCAGCCTGAGAGTCTTCGGGGACAGTAAATGATGGTTTTGAGGTGGTTACTGATTAGCGGAGACGAGAGACAAAAACACAAGCAGTCAAACACTGCAATTAACTTTGACCTCACATACCTCTGCCATCTCATGTTGGAAGCAACTGCTATAAGGTGAGAGAGTCAAACTTGCTGCAAAAACACCGAAAAGCAATGATGCTAAGTCTTAATCATATCCTTAATAGATGCACTGCAACCCAATGTATTCAACTTAAGTCACCAGAGTTAAGTAAATCTAAATGTAATTAGCGCGTACTATTTCAAATATGTTTTGGCTACCATGATCATTTTTCAATCCAATATGGTTCGAGATGAGATCATGGAAACAAAACAGTGATGTTGCAAACATGTCCAAGTAGTAAATTGTCTATTGTCATCATAAAATCTTGCTTTAATCTGATGTACTGTGTCCATGTTTTAATTATTTTCATTCATCATTTTATTTCTTTACTCTGAAAAAAGTATTGGTTCATTTTATAAAATTATTGCACTGCGGTTTTAAATAATTACCGTATTTTCTGGAGTATAAGTCGCAGTTTTTTTCATAGTTTGGGCGGGGGTGCGACTTATACTGTACTCTGGAGCAGGGGTGCCCAAACTTTTTGGACCGAAGATCTACTTTTCACACACACACGCATGCATGCACGCACGCACGCACGCACGCACGCACGCACGCACGCACGCACGCCATGATAAGAAACAGCCTGAAACTGAGGCCTGTTAACTATCGTAGCTCACACGTACCGTTTTAAAGTGCTTCCCTGGGCCCTCCTAGATTCCTAGTCGTTGCCCGTGCCCTCGGTGAATTTTACACGAAGCAAACTCTGAATGAGAATAATGACGATAAAAGGTAGAGCGCAACAGCTCTGATCACAAGCTGCAATTGCAGACTGCTGAGCGCTAACAAATCACCGGATGTAATCATGTGCCACCGTAAATTCAAGATTGACCTGCTTTATTTTATTTTTTAAATACCGTAATTTCTGGACTATAGACCGCACCTGATTATAAGCCGCACCACTACATTTTTAAAGGAAAAAAAACATTTTGTACACACCTAAGCCGCACCTGTCTATAAGCCGCAGGTGCCCATATTGTTACATGAGATATTTACAAAGAAAGACGGTAAAAAAGTCTTTATATAGGCCGCTTCATTAAATAAGCCGCAGAGTTGAAAGCGTGTGACAAAAGTCGCGGCTTATAGTCCGGAAATTACGGTATGTTTTTGTGAAAATAAGACTGATAGGATAATTAGGGTGCAGCGTACATTAACACAAAAAAATATATTACTAACATGTACAAAGACCCACAAATGGTTGTTTGGTTTTTTTTTCTCCTCGACACTCCTCGGATCTACTTGGGACCTGTCTTAGATCTACCGTAGATCAGGATCGACGTAATGGGCACCCCTGCTCTGGAGCGACTTATGTGTGAAATGGTTAACACATTGTACACACATTGTGTTTATTATTTTACTTTATGTAAACAGCTGCCGCTGTTGTGAAAGCGCTATATAAATCAGCATGTATTGTATTGTATTGTATTGTATCACATGTTATTTTCACATTAAACCACAAGAGGGTGCTCTCGGCCTGTGTTGATACTTTCCACGTTGGTGGTAACTGAGAAAAACAACTGACGATGACTCTGACGCAAGCAACGGAGAGGAGGAAGCGCTGCATCTTCTACCTCCGGAGTTGGCGGAGTGGTTTAAAAGTGACACCGAGCATGAAGATTTTGTGATTTGGAGTGACGCTGATGGTTTGGTGAATTTGTTAGCATGTTCGTTGTGCTCTAGTTGTCTAAATAACTCTTAATATGTTACGTAAACATACCAGGCACATTCACAGTTCGTTGTTTAAGCGCCATGTAACATTAGCATATTGTACACTTATTCAGCGTGTTGTTTTCTATTTTATTTTATTTTTTTAAATTGCCTTTCAAGATGACATGTATGTTTTTGGTGTTGGTCTATATCAAATAAATTTCCCCCCAAAATGCGCCTTATATATGTTTTTTCCTTCTTAATTAGGCATTTTTTTGGCTGGTGCGATTTATAATCCGGAGAAATGTATAATCCGAAAAATACAGTGGCCATATATGTGTGTGTGTGTGTATGTATGTGTGTGTGTGTGTGTGTGTGTGTGTGTGTGTGTGTGTGTGTGTGTGTGTGTGTGTGCGTACCGTCTTGTAGAAGTACACAATACTGCTACTGGTCACTTTAAAATGGTTCAATTATTTTCTGCACCAACTGTTATAGTATTGTATCCTACCATGATCATTTTAGCTCTGCTTAATACTTTGCACTTTGTCTCACAGTTGTCACTGGGTGGTACTACCGCACTACGGTTCACTACATTACGAAATGTCCTTTCATACTATTGTCATGTCCTTGTTTATGATGATACTAATGCAGCGTGTTATACCAGGAGTCAAATTCCTTGTGTGTTCTACATACTTGGCCAATAAAGATGATTCTGATTCTGATTCTGATTCTGATTGTTTTTGCCATCAGCTCCTTATGTTCACACAGCTTGACGGGCAACCATATTAGTTCTTTGCTCACTACTTTTTTATTGTCTATTGATGTTTAACTTACAAATATGGTTATGTTTCACTGTGTGAGAATGATGTTCTCAGAACTGCATACCATACTTGCTTTAAAAACGCACGCAAATGAGTTGAGAGGCCCAATACAATCAAACTATTAAAATTCAGGAGATGGATTGCAGAGCACAAACTGCACTAATATGTCATGATTCCTCAAAATTAACCTCATTAGGGGAAACGCAAGTTGATCTCACACGAGAGCACGTTGTAAATGGTGCTTGGCTCTTTCTCACTTTTTTATTCACATTATTCTCTTTTCTGTCTCTCAACCTCTCAACTTCATTTTCATTGCAATCTAATTACAACACTGTATATGGTATATTATATAACATACAGCAAATAATAATAATAATAATAGGTAGCCCGGTGGTCGACTGGTTAGTGTGTCGACCTCACAGTGCAGATGGTACCGAGTTCGATTCCAGCTTCCTGTGTGGAGTTTGCATGTTCTCCCCGGGCTTGCGTGGGTTTTCTCGGGGTACTCCGGTTTCCTCACACATTCCAAAAACATGCATGGCAGGCTGATTGAACACTCTAATTGTCCCGATGTGTGAGGGTGAGTGCAGATGGTTGTTCGTCTCTGTGTGCCCTGCGGTTGGCTGGCAACCAGTTCAGGGTGTCCCCCGCCTACTGCCCGAAGAGTGGGATTGGCTCCACCACGCCCTGTGACCCTTGTGAGGATAAAGCGGTTCAGAAAATGGATGGATAATAATAATCATAATAATAAATAATAATAACCTTTAGAATCTTTATTCAATTGAATACATGACATAGTCAAATTATTTAATGTTCAAACTGATAAATTTTGGCACCGTATTTTTCGGATTAAGTCACTACTTTTATTGCATGCTTTCAAACCTGCGGCTTTTAACGTGAGGTTATTTATTTTTGAATTTTTATGGACGAGCCAATCTGTCAATACTTACACAAAGTTGTGTCACATTTGACCAATGTAATTGCCAAAAACATCACAGTGGAACAATGACTCTGTCCTGTGTTCACGCTCAGTGAATATTCATCAACCCTTTGTGGTTGCAAGTACACATGCGGGCTGCCTGAGAAATGCACAAGTCTCTGCGTGTCCCACAAAGGAGTTGTGTATATAGAAGAGTAAAAATAAGCATCTCAAGTTCAGTTTAATGGGCCGAGGGAACCCGCGCCATAAATCCAGCCATCTCTGCAGTGCGATCTCCATCTCTCAGTTGCTTGTTTGACGACCGACTCTCACCATATTTATCCCAAAAACATTTAAAAAATTGTTTTCATAGGCTGCATTACCGCAGACGTATGTGTACTCCTCTCTGATCAAGCTTGTTGACGAATTGGCCTCGTGTGACAACAAAATTGACTGAGAAGGGTTCTGGACTGTCACTGTCGAAATGGCTGCGTTTGACATTATTATTGGGGGAAAAAAAGCTTTATTGGTCTTTCAGGTAAATCTATACAGTATATGTATTTTTCAAATTATCTCTGTGACCTCTTTCTTTGCAAATATCCCATGTTATAATGTTGATACCGGCAGCTATTAAAATAGGATGCAGGCAATGTATGTACATTTTTGTTTTTATAGCTAAGTTTAGCTCTTGTGACAATTAATCAGGTTTGTTTTGTCGAGAAGCCTTGTCGGTGGAATTCTTTCTCATTCTTGCTTGGTGGGGCGGTTCATTTGACCAGTGGTTAGCGCGTTGACCTCACAGTGCAGAGGTTGTGGGTTCGATCCTGGCTCGGGCCTCCCTGTGTGGAGTGTGCATGTTCTCCCCGGGCCTGCATGGGTTTTCTCCGGGTACTCCGGTTTCCTCCCATATTCCAAAAACATGCATGGCAGGCTGATTCAACAGTCTAAATTGTCCCTAGGTGTGAGTGTGAGCGCGGATGGTTGTTCATCTCTGTGTGCCCTGCGATTGGCTGGCAACCGGTTCAGGGTGTCCCCTGCCTGCTGCCTGAAGACAGCTGGGATAGGCTCCAGCACCCCCTGCGACGCTTGTGAGGATAAAGGGGATCAGAAAATGGAAACATTTCCATGAATGAATCACCTACATATATGTATATATAAAATATGGGTTCAAGAAAGCTGGGTTGTTGTATATCCTGCATTTTATTTTTTAAAACGCTTCCGTTTGGTTGCTTCAAAGCCTATGTATTTGAGGAGTAGATCGCTTATATGCATTTGAGCATTAAAATACTGGTAGTTTAGCATATTCTTCGATGCAGTGGTTCGATAAAAATCACACATGCACATATTGACCTTATTAAGAAATGTTTTGTCACACTTCTGGTTATGATATATGACTGGGCTGTCCTATGTGCCTCCGAGTAGTGCTGGCTAGAAATTGTGGCTTGCTCCACTCTTTACGTTGCCCAACGTTGATTTAGGTCTTTACGATTTCATGATTATTTTCCATTTCTCAGAGAGGGGTCCAATTTTTTGCAGGAATGGCTTTGACTGCACCACACGCTTAGTTTACGCTCAGTGGGATATTGTTGATGAATGGATGTGTAGAAATATGTAGTACGTCCCGCTGTTTTATCTCACCCTACTGTATGTCAATGCATCACAACTAACCCCTGAAACTGACACTGCAGTGCACTGAATTCAAATGACTAGGCGAACAAACTTTCGTGTTTTGTGGCTTTTGTGTTTTTCCATTCCGAAGGTCAGGACACTGCAGAAAAAAACCCAATCACTAAGGTCTTCACTCTGTTGTTGCTTGTGTTTAGTTTTTTTATGGGGGGGGGGCTCAAAAATGTTAATCCGCATGGCAGAGTAAACAGGGCTAATGATTCCACATGTGAATGTGCATTACGGATTTGACCGCAGCTCTCTTGGAGATCTGGGGGGGTTTCAAAGTGTGTTCTGAGCCGACGACTATGGGCTGTTGTTCGCAATACCACATGGTGGAATTCCATCCATCCATCCATTTTCCGAACCGCTTCATCCTCACTAGGGTCGCGGGGGGTGCTGGAGCCTATCCCAGCAGTCTTCGGGCAGTAGGCGGGGGACACCATGAATTGGTTGCCAGCCAATCGCAGGGATGGTGGAATTCATGGACAGAATTTCTCGATGCAGCCAAGGCGTCGAGGGTGGCCTGATGATCTCAACTCAATGATTTGTGGTTTAAGTGGTGTTGGGGCTGCCGGGATGAGAGTCAGCGTGTCCTATTTTGGAGGCCAAGTTTTTCAGTCTAACAAAGTGAGTTGCACCCTCCAGATGCCGCCTCAGGTGGATCATGCCATCCACAGATGGATAAGTGCAGCATCGGCAGCAATGGAATTGCTCTGTTGAACTGTGACACCTTCAGCTATTGGCCCAGCTACTGGTTCATCGACTGTGCATTCCCGCCCACAAGGTTGGGGTCTTGATGAAAAGGACAGATCAGCAGGCAGAGATGCATGAGGAATCAACTGTGGTAGTTGCATCCAAATGAAGCATTCTAGGTAAGTCCAGCTTGACCCATGGACAGATGGACAGATGCTACTGTACTGCCTTCTAGGGACTAATGCAAACGGTGCTACATGAAAGATTTTGTTGACTTTTGTTTTGCTTTTCTTTTGTTTTACATTGAAAGAGTTAAACATATGTCTAAAAAATATTTATGTGCACATTTGTATCGAAAAAACGCTTTGGATTGAGTTTTGCACTTCAACTTCCTTTTGATATTTTAAAGCAGTAACTCAATATTATGAACACAACTTTACCCATGGAAACATCCACAGACATTCCCTACCAATGGGCATGAGAAAAAGGAAAATGTGTTGTACAATAAACTGTACACTAATGTCGGTCTTCTGTTTCTAATAACAGAGTTAGTGTAAACAGAACTGGATTTTACATGGAAAATGTGTTCCTTTGAAATGTATCGACTGAAGTGTACATTGTGAACATTTTGCATGGTTAGGGTGACAAAATAATACTTGGTTGGTACACCAAACATCAAATGGAAGCTACAGCTTCTTTTCACACCCTGCAAATGTCAACAGTGGCGACATATCTCTGCAGGGATCCTCGCTGATGCTCAATAAAATGAAGTAGTCGACTCCCGTATACTTGCAGTTTGGCACTCGCACATAGGCAGATTTAGTCTTGAAAAAACGGGGTGGATCTGGGTTTTTTTTGGGGTGGGGATGTTAAAAAACATTCAATGGGCATCAATTATAGGTATTTTTTTTATATTTATTATAGTGTATTTTTACAATTTATGGGTCCCTATTGCCATGAAGGGCCGGGGTCATCTCTACTACATGAAACAAGTAGAATATTATGACAGCTTTTAGTGAGGCGTGCTCTGTAAATATTGGGAATGTTACTTTTATTTGAAGCTGGTAGTTTAGATGTTTTAATCATAAACAATATTAACATAAACTATATATATATGAATTTGGAGAAAGGCCAGGGGAAAAAGCTGCAATTTGTGATTCAATTCGTATTTTGTGCACATAAGATAAAAGTTGAACCTTCGTAAACACTCATTTCAAAATGATTAAGGGCAAATGTATTATACTTTAAATAAGTACATTTCCAATAAATAAAACTGCAACCAATAAAATTATTATCCTGCCTTCAAGAAAAAAGTTAAGACAAAGCATTTTGCACAGTTGTATGCATTTGATCCACAGGGACAGATCCGCCCCACCTCAGCAATCTATAAATTTATGTAGCCCACTAAAGCAATTATTGTGTCCCTACTTCCTCTTTCTTTATGTTCTTTTAATGCAAGTTTTCTTTAACAGATATTCAAATCATAATATCAAACATAAAGTGAAAAACACTATTAAACATATTATTTGTGTGCCACAATTTTCAAGGACTTCTGGCATCAAATTCAATTACTGTATATCTAAAAATCAATTGCTGTGCCAATTGTGTATTTGAAATAATATGGGAAGTTGACGATGCATTTGTATGCTTTTCAGTCATAAAGGGAGTCCGCACCATACCAAACTGTGAAAACTACTGATTGAGGCGATTGTTTTATACATAATAGTTCTTCATGTGACCTTCTAAAGACCAAAGTTACGCCACTGGTGAGATTAAAATGATGAAACTAAAGACCCTTTTACTCTGTAATCAACAGCTGTGTGGCAGTTTAACGACTGAGGAAAAGCTCTGCAGGCCCTTTGCCGCTCCACCCAGGGAAACATTGTGTAACCACGTCTCAGAGCAAGCCATGATATAATTTATGACCATTTGTAATGTCATTTAGTTTTGCATCGCTCGTTAACAGTGATACTGATAGGGTCGTTGTTTACATGCAGTTTGGAACACCGTATCTCAGGCCCGCTCCAATCTTGTGTCACTCTCCCAATGGTAACTGTGAGGAAAGAGCTGATGGACAATAGACATTTGCACGCCACCCTGATGTGACCGCTGCCGACGTTTTTTTCTCGCCTCACAGCTCAAATGTGTCATTTGAAAGACATCACTCGAGACAGCCTCGGGCTAATCATGGTTCAAGAATGTAAATCCTCTCTAGTGCTTTTGTTCAACCACATAAGAGATGCTTGGAAAACATCTTTTATGGATTATGAGATTAATATACAATGCACAGTAATGCACAACATATAATACATCAAACGTGGGCTGTCAGGTCTGCTGCCTCTGCGTTCTAAGCTCCACCCCCTTCCCCTTTGGGTGCATGCGTACGTATGCAATTGCAAGTTTGGATATCGGCCTGTCGGAATTAGCCAGGGCGGCCCGGTAGTCCAGTGGTTAGCACGTCGGCTTCACAGTGCAGAGGTACCGGGTTCGATCCCAGCTCCGGCCTCCCTGTGTGGAGTTTGCATGTTCTCCCCGGGCTTGCGTGGGTTTTCTCCGGGTGCTCCGGTTTCCTCCCACATTCCAAAAACATGCATGGCAGGCTCGTTGGGCTCTCTAAATTGTCCCTAGGTATGAGTGTGAGCGTGGATGGTTGATCGTCTCTGTGTGCCCTGTGATTGGCTGGCAACCAATTCAGGGTGTCCCCTGCCTACTGCCCGAAGACTGCTGGGATAGGCTCCAGCACCCCCCGCGACCCTAGTGAGGATGAAGCGGTTTGGAAAATGGATGGATGGATGGAATTAGCCAGCAGCTGCATTTTATTGAACAAATTAGCAGCTGCCTGTTTTGAAGACAGTCTTGCGCTTCGTTGTTCTGCCAGATCTTCAACACTTTTTGGTGAGTTCGTTGCATCAAGCATTTTTTACTTCTGCCTTGTTCTTCATTCTGTTGTCAACCTGCCTCTCGCCTTGTCCTGTGGTAATGCCTTGCACTTCTGCCTGCCTGGAACCCTCGTCCGCATTCCTACAACACTCTCCAAAGAGGAACCTTACCCCCAGTCAGTCTTATCCACGGTGTAATAACCAATACTATTCCTGGATCATAAACTGCTGCTTATCTCCCACACCTGCACTTGGATCTTCCTCACAATTGGAACCCTAACTCTTGTCGTCCATGAATTGCTCGGAAGGCAAATTGTGATCTTTGTACTGTGCCAAATTGTGAACATCCATCCATCCATCCATTTTCCGAACCGCTTTATCCTCACTAGGGTCGCGGGGGGTGCCGGAGCCTATCCCAGCTGTCTTCGGGCAGTAGGCGGGGGACACCCTGAATTGGTTGCCAGCCAATCGCAGGGCACACAGAGACGAACAACCATCCACGCACACACTCATACCTAGGGACAATGTAGAGTGATCAATCAGCCTGCCATGCATGTTTTTGGAATGTGGGAGGAAACCGGAGCACCCGGAGAAAACCCACGCAGGCCCGGGGAGAACATGCAAACTCCACACAGGGAGGCCGGAGCTGGATTTGAACCCGGTACCTCAGCACTGTGAAGCCGACGTGCTAACCACTGGACTACCGGGCCGCCCTAATTGTGAACATTTTTCATCTATGTCTATTTTTAGGCCCATAATAGTCTTAGAAAATATATTTGCTGCACATGTAACCACTTTTAATAATACATTTTAAAATATATGTATGTATACGTAGCAGCAGGGCATGAAGTGGTTATCATGTCTACCTCGCATTTCTGAGGTTTGGGGTTTGACTCGAGGCTTTGGCTTTCTTGTCGGTGGTTAGAATATCCTTCCCGAGTTTGCATCAATTTTCACTAGCGAGTACAGCTTACAAATCATTGAAAAACATACAAGCAATTGAAGACTGTAACTCGTCCATAGGTCTAAACCAGAACTGGTCAAAATGTGGCTTGGGGGGGGGGGGGCACATTCAGCCCACCCACAGTGTCTGATTAGTCCTCACTGTGGCCATTAAGTCAAAGTAAAATGTAAAATATGCACAGCTTTTATTTTTAAAATTGACTCCACCTAAATGGTAACATTTTGCTCCAAAACCTTTAGACCAGGGGTGTCCAAAGTCGGTCCTGGAGGGCCGCTGTCCTGCCTGTTTTCCAGCTCTCCCAGGAGCAACACACCTGATCCACATCATCAGGATTGTTCTAATGCTGCTCCAGAGCTGGTTGATGAGCTGATCATTTGAATCAGGTGTCTTACAGCTGGGAGAGCTGGAAAACAGGCAGGACAGCGACCCTCCAGGACCGACTTTGGACACCCCTGCTTTGGACAGTACAAGTAAAATTTTCATCTACACACAACTGTGTGACAAGTAGATTTGTAGATTTTTATTTTTTTTACTACCCTTGAATGTTTTGTGTTGCTGTAAATGTGGTGGCTTATAACCAGAACAACAGGAGAGCCTCACTCTTTATAAATGATGTGATGATTACGTTGATTTGTGCATGTCACACATTTGTAAAATTCAGCATAGTGGCACATATATACTAGATCAGAATAGATCAATTTACAAGTAAAGCCCGTCACTTGAATTTAAATCGAGCATTACTATATTTTTCAAGGCAGAACATTTTATGTTTATTGTCTTTCTGGACATTTATTTCTAGATGCAACCAATTCATAGAATATGTCCAAGTTGGTGGTAAAGTAGATTTTCATTTCTGTTATTTGTGGTTAATGTGGTGTTGCAAAAGGCGGTTGATGTGATGCTGCTTGGATGAGATGCACCGCTTCCAATTTCTGAAGCCATAGTTTTCAGTCAGAAAAAGCAGATTCATACCATCAAAACGGCACAATATCAATCACAAGGGAACATTAGGTTAAGTGTTCTCAATTATGGAAAAATTCATTTGATGAGTTGCTTTTCATGTTTTGAATTATATTTTAATGGCATGGGAGGATTTCTGTGACTGTTCCAAACCAAGGCTAACCATCATGGTGTTCCTTGGGCCTGTTCGAAATATAGTTTAGCGGTCATGGGCCATTTTGGTTTCTTAGGAATGTTATTCTTAGAAGTGTGTCACTGATAGCTCTTTATCTTTATTATTCAATGCCCAGGAAGTAGTTTGTAATTTCAGAAATTATGGTGTCTAAACACCTATTTTAATGAATATTTTGTAGTGATAAATCCGACTAGGGGAAATTAGTGCCACAACTGATATCTGCGCTGCACGGACATAGTTCAATTTCCCCTAGCAGATGTTATGTTGTCCTTCTTTAAACAGTAAACATGCTGAGCTGGAATTAACACTCTCGATAGCTTGAATATATAATTAATAGACCATTTTCAGATGCAGTCACGCAAACTCTCAATGCCACACCATCAACCCGATTCATAACAATTCATTGGTCAAATATAATGCCCGTGATCATACCTAGGTAATGAAGGATGATCAGTGATACGAAGGCAGGAATTGAACCTACAACCTTCATCTTGAAAGATGACGCCCCCTTTTCCTGAGCTAAGTGGCTTGATTCAGATGAGAACACGACCATGGACTACTGGAGCATATGACTACATGACTGGTGCCTTTATTTTTAAGCCCTGAATGTGCTGTAATTAGTGTAGTTCTATTTGGCAGACATCCAGGTTTATCCCACACTGGCTATTAAGTCATTAGCCCCTTGTGCTCCTCCATGCCGACTCTCTCATCATGTCGACACCACTCCTGCAGAGAGTAATGGCCAAATCACAATCAGATTACAGCCCCTGCTGCCAGAAATTTAGAGGTCATATTTAAATGCATCCTCTTTCACGATACTATCTATCTATCTATATATATATGTGTGTGTGTATGTGGCCGGGTGGTCCAGTGTTAGCGCGTTGACCTCACAGTGCTGAGGTACCGGGTTTAATTCTAGCTCCGGCCTGTTCATGTGTGGGTTTTCTCCGGGTACTCTGATTTCCTCCCTCATTCCAAAAACATGCATGTTAGGCTGATTGAACACTCAAAATTGCCCATAGGTGTGATTGTGAGCGTCAACGGTTGTTAATCTATGTGTGCCCTACGATTGGCTGGCAACCGGTTCGAGGTGTCCCCCGCCTACTGCCTGAAGACGGCTGGGATTGGCTTGCGCACCCACCGCGACCCTTGTGAAGATAAGTGGATCGGAAAATGGATGGATGGATGGATGGATGGATGGATATATATAACTTCAGAAGTGATACTCACTAAATTACAATATCATATAAAATTGAGGCTTCCACTGAAAACATATTTAGTTCTTTACAAAAGCTGTTATTTCCAAAGACAAGAAATCTTACACTGCCTGTAAATGTTTTCATCATTGTGAATCACACTATTTGGACTTCCAGTTTCTTTTATTACAGATCATAAAGCAACACCCACATATTTGGAATTAAATACGGTTTACCACCAGCATCATTATTTTGTTACAGTCGGCAACCATATTTAGTTAATTACAAATCAATCACGCATTAAATTTAATGTTGCCTATAAATGTCGAGTGTAATGCATAATGACACTAATAATGGAGAAACAAGCCCAACTAAAGTATATAGACAAATTTACCACATCCATCCATCCATTTTCTATTCCACTTGTCCTCATTTGGGTCACAACTGGCTTTGAAGCAGGGTGAGACCTGGACCGGTCGTGACTCATGTGACACTTGCAGGGCAAATATTGACAGATAACGATTTGTATTCACTTTCAGCCCTCAGCACAAGAGAGAGTACACAAGTGCCAGATCAAATATTTTATTCAGTTACAAGTTTCATTCTATAAACGATTGTATAAATACTTAACTAAAACATTTTCTAAATTAGTCTTCTTACAAAATTATGCGCATCTATAATTTGGACACAACAGCCACAACATTAGAATCTTAATTGTTTATGCTTTTCATTTGACCAAAAAAATAAAAGAATCAGACATCCCTCCATTTTCTATAGTGCTTTTCCTTTGCAGGGTCACACATTAGCTGGAGCCTATCCGACCTGACTTTGGGCAAGAGGCCATGTACACACTAAACTGGTCGCCGGTCAATTACAAGGCGTACAGAGACAATCATTCACACGCAATCACACCAATGTAGAATACAATTATCGTGCATGTTTTTCAAATGTGGACAGAGGCACATTTACTTACCGGTACTCATCGGCCCCAGGGCTAACCATAAAATATAGATCCAATCCTGACAGGGATGCTCTACTCTGAATACTTTTTATCAATTTAAAGTGGAATAGCCAACAAATCAATTCTCCCACCCGACTTTGTGAATTATTGCATTCTTTCAGTCATTTCTTTGGGACCCCCCCACCCCCAAAAAAACCCTATTAATAAAAAAAATAAAAACATAACTAAATAAATAAACAAACAAATTATATATATATATATAGAGTGAGAGAGAGAGAGAGAGAGAGAGAGAGAGAGAGAGAGTTTTAACAAAATAATTTTCGGGGTGGAATGGCTCACTGATAGAGTGGTCGAAGTAGGCACTGATGCTGCCTCAAAAGGAGGTGAATGTGGAAACAGCGTTAAGCGCTATGAATACCTAAATTAAGCGCTATACATGAGAAAGCCCATTTACCAATCACCAGTAGTACTGCCTTGATATAAAAAACAACATTAAACCAAATTACTTTGCGCCTACAATACCAGCTCTGGTCAAAATAGCATTTCATAAGTAATAATCTGTCTTCCAAACGTTGACAATATGCATCCCACAATGCACGGAGCCAAATATAATTGCTATTTTGGCAAGGTAGAAAACTTGACGCTAATATGAGGAAACACCACACTCTCTGTGCAATAAATATGCAATAAATCAAAGAATACATTATTTTATCAAACTACAGTATGCCCTTCCTACATTTTTTAACGTACTGTATTGTTTAACGCACACTTCAGTGTCGTTCAGTGTCAATTCTAATTTCCGTCAGTTTTCCCACTCCAGCAATAAATTCCCCTCGACGCCCGGGCGCGCCTGTAGGCGTCAGTATGAGATTAATGTTCCTCCACTTCATTTCCTGCTCGTCCGAACTCTCAAAGCTGAGCAACTTTCTTCATCATCCTCAGAGACGCACAGAGCACACCCCGAAAGTGCAGAAGACACCCCAAACTGCCAGCCATAAAAAAAAAGTCATCCTCAAGAGAAAAAAAAGGAGTGTCATCCCGGCGGCGGTGATTGGGTCTGCCTGGAGGCCAGCGAATTAAAAGACAACTCATCGACTGGAAAGTTTGTGTTGCAGCTGCGAGGTTGTGTCGTCTGACAGGTAGTTGTGACTACAAATTTCTTGTCAGGTAAGTGACAGTTGTTTGATAGAAACGCATAGCTTTGAAGTTATTTCCGGACGTTTTTATTTTTGTTTTTCTTTTGGCGGCGTTTTATTTTTGAATTAGAAGCACGGACCTGCCGCCATAGGAACGTCATGCAAATTTAAGATCTTTCTGAAACTTAAACCTGATAAGGGTTGGCAATTATTACACGAACACGGACCACTCAATATATTTTTGGGCATGCCCACAAGCTTTACCACTTCCCTGACTGAAGTATTGTGATTGCATTTGGCACTGCGTGACACTGAGAGCTGTCAACGCAGGATGCAGTGAATTTCTGCACCACTCCAGCATGTTATGGACTCCCCGTGGTGTTTGTGATCTGACATCACAAAGTTAAAATGGTAATGAGTTATGAACTGGTGATAGAATCCACAGATTGTTAGCGCAACTTAATTTCCTCAGAGCTGGTCTCGGAGAGTGACAAGCAGTGAATGGGTTGTCGGTCATACAGTATATCCCAGTCACCGATTTCAAACATTTTAGATTTGCGCAAAAAAAAAAAAAAAAAAAGGAAAAAAGAAATGAGAGATGTTGATGAAGCAAAATATGATAGCGTGAAATATTTAAATCATGATGCTGTTTGGTAACATGCTTTACTTGAATGGCACTCAAAGTTGAGTTTTTTTTTTCATTCATACAAAGTATGTTATCTATTTTTTATTTATTTTCTAAATCGTTTATTTTGAGTATTTAAAGTATATGCAAACAATACCCTTTTCACACAGAGAAAATGACCTATTTTCTGGGCTCTTGCAAAACCGTGCACTAGCCAAATTGCAACATTACATGGAAGCCAGTTTAGTCTTGGATTTACTGGATTTCCTCATTGGAGGTAGTCCGAATGCTTATTTTTTTTGCGTGGATGTAGTCAGTGTGCCTTGTCTTTGTCCATCAGTTGCATATTGCTCATGTGACTCAGATACAGGTCTTAAATTCATTCACCCCACATTTCACCTCAGCTTCCACCTTGCAAGGAAGAGGTATTTTGGAATATATATTGGAATATATACTGAGGGAATTTGTATACATCTATCCAAAACAACATCAGTGAGGTTGATATTGGACCTGAGAGAGGGCCCGGCTCAAAATTTTTATTTTTATTGTTTCTTGTGGGATTATTTGTTTGCATACGGCTTTGTGTCTACGGCTTTTGAGAGATCAGCATTTCATTTTTATGACGGGTAGGGCTTCTTTCGGGGATGTACTCACATATTGTGACGCGGATGATGAAAGAAACAACAGTCAATAACTTGTGGGTGAAATCTCATCAGAGGTTAACATAATTTCTCATGTGTATGCATAACAGAATCCGTTATGCCAACCCAAGTCAATCAGACAAGATAAAACATTTTTCTAATTGAATTAAAATGAAAATGGATCTTGTTGCGAGGCATATCTTTAGTAAAGCAAGTTGCCGTTTTTGTGCTTTGGAAGGGATGCTGCTTTATTTTGTGGTCATTGATCAAGAAATTCCACAAATGTGGATTTGCTGCAGATCTACCACCTTTTATATACTAACATCCTTCAGTACCTTGCAAATAGTATCATGGATTTAATCGGTAACACAATTGTTTAAGCCTCACCTCAGTGACAGTTTGTGCGTCTTGTATAATTTTATTTCTTGCATTATTCTCATTACACAAAATAAGAAAGAATACCTGATGTGTTCTTCTGATGTAATGTATGGACCACTCATTTCAGGGTGTATCCCTCCTGCATGTAGTTAGGCGCCGAAGTAGGCGTGCATCTTCTCCCCTTTATGCAGTTCATCTCCATGGGAGACACGCTCTATGGCCACATTTTTGACTGGAAGACTTGTTTTTTTGCTGACTATGTCAGTACTTAGTGACAATAAACAAAGTGCAACTATGAAGCAATGCTGGTGTGCATTTCAACAAGACCCAACACAGAGTCAAAATGCCACCGGTGCCTTTGCCTACAAAGAATGTTTTCAAACTTTACTTATTATGCCTTCTCTGTAGTTAGTGCGCAGCAAAAAAAAGTGGTCCAAGCCTTCAGACGCTTGCCGTTAGTTTCCTCAGAGCAGTCCCAGGTTAGACAATAAAAAAAAGTCAAAGGTCACCGATATCAAACATGGCTAATCGTAACTAATTGTGCGTGCTGGACCACGATGATTCCCTAACAATTGTAAGTTTTGTTTTTGGAGAGTTTTTCCTGTGGGAAGCACTGGCTGATTCTCTGTGGTGGTAAACAAAAGCAACAATGTGTCGCTGTCACATAGTGTGACACACTGGAGAGCTCGGCTCTGTGTTCTGGCCCTTCCTGAAAGTTCCTATTCTCCCGGACCGGGGCGCACCAACATCCGCACCGCTCACTCTGCAGGGACTTACAATAGAGAGCTGTGCTGCTGTATCAACATTTACTCCTCACTTATCCCCACCCGAAGGTTTGTTTTTCACCAGGAGGTTAGGCTCGCCGTTTATTTTGAAGGCCAACCAAACCAATGCGTTCCCAGTTTTTGGCCAATTTGTAAGCATTCGGCCCATATATTCATGTTCACGGTATACTACATTCACTGGTACCATACTAGATTGCAGCATTTGCATTCCA
This sequence comes from Hippocampus abdominalis, assembly GCA_018466805.1. NCBI lineage: Eukaryota > Metazoa > Chordata > Actinopteri > Syngnathiformes > Syngnathidae > Hippocampus > Hippocampus abdominalis. Next base: position 15,376,149 of record CM031697.1, on the reverse strand, counting down.
TAATATTTGCAATATTACGCTTGTACAAGCACTCGTTGTAGTCTCACAACACTTTACTTTAAATTAAAGATTCCTGAAAACGGCGATAAAAGCCACGTTGGCTGTGGATGACTCAATATACTGTATTAACAACTTGGATTAAAAAAAACTAAAACCAACCCCCCCCCCCCCCCCCCCCACACACACACAATTCACTAACTATATCACTGAATGCACAATGCTTACATTTAGAGTACTAGGGGTGAAATTATGCACAACATTCCTGGTTTGATTCAATTTGATATTTTAATATACAATATATCTACAGTATATCCATCCATCCATTATCTGATCTGCTTATCTCAGGAACACAGGCATGCTGGAATTTATCCAAACTGTCTTTGGCTAGTAGCCGGGGTACACCCTGTACTGGTTGCCAACCGGGAACACATTAACGAACAACCATTCACGCACACACGCTGTCACACACATTGTCACACTGGAGCGCATTGGCCTTCCAAGTGTAGAGGTGCAGGGTTCGATTCCAGCTCTGGCCTTCCTACGTGGAGTGTGCATGTTTTCCCCGTGCCTGTGTGGGTTTTGTCCGGGTACTCCAGTTTCCTGCCACATTCCAAAAGCATGTTTGGCAGGTTAATGGAACATGCTCAATTGTCCCTCGGTGTGAAGTGTGAGCTCGGATGGTTGTTCGTCTCTCTGTACCCTGCGATCGGGTGGCAACTGGTTCAGGGTGTCCCCCATCTACTGCCTGAAGACAGTTGGGATAAGCTCCAGAACGCCTCGTGACCATTGTGAGGATAAGCGGATCAGAAAGTGTGTGCGTGTGTGTGTGTGTGTATCCATCCATCCATCCATTTTCCACCGCTTATCCAGGGCCGGGTCACGGGGGCAGCAGCTTTAGGAGGGAAGCCCAGACTTCCCTCTCCCCAGCCACTTCTTCGAGCTCTTCCTGGCGGATCCCGAGGCGTTCCCAGGCCAGCTGGGTGACATAGTCTCTCCAGCGTGTCCTGGGTCGTCCCCGGGGTCTCCTGCCAGTGGGACATGCCCGGAACACCTCACCAGGAAGGCGTCCAGGAGGCATCCGAATTAGATGACCGAGCCACCTCATCTGGCTCCTCTCGATGTGGAGGAGGAGCGGCTCTACTCTGAGCCCCTCCCGGATGACCGAGCTTCTCACCTTATCTCTAAGGTAGAGCCCGGACACCCTGCGGAGAAAACTCATTTCGGCCGCTTGTATCCGGGATCTCGTTCTTTCGGTCACGACCCATAGCTCGTGACCATAGATGAGGGTTGGGACGTAGATCGACCGGTAAATTGAGAGCTTCGCCCTTTGGCTCAGCTCCTTTTTTACCACGACAGACCGATACAACGTCCGCATCACAGCAGACACTGCACGGATCCGCCTGTCGATCGCTCGCTCCCTCCTGCCCTCACTCGTGAACAAGACCCCAAGATACTAAAACTCCTCCACTTGGGGCAAGATCTCCTCCCCGACCCGGAGGGGGCACTCCACCCTTTTCCGACCGAGGACCATGGTTTCAGATTTGGAGGTGCTGATTTTCATCCCAACCGCTTCACACTCGGCTGCGAAACGCTCCAGCGAGAGTTGGAGAGCCCTGCTTGAAGGAGCCAACAGTACCACATCATCTGCAAAAAGCAGAGATGCAATACTGAGAACAGAATCGGTGACAAAGGGCAGCCTTGGCGGAGTCCAACCCTCACTGGAAACGATTCCGACTTATTGCCGGCAATGCGAACCAAACTCTGACATCGGCAGTATAGGGACAGAACAGCCCGTATCAGGGGACTCGGTACCCCATACTCCCGAAGCACCCCCCACAGAACCCCCTGAGGGACACGGTCAAACGCCTTCAAGTCTACAAAACACATGTAGACTGGTTGGGCGAGTTCCCACGATCTGAGGCTCAACTTCCTGACGGACCCTCCTCTCCAGCACCCCTGAATAGACCTTACCAGGGAGGCTGAGGAGTGTGATCCCTCTGTAGTTGGAACACACCCTCCGGTCCCCCTTTTTAAAAAGAGGGACCACCACCCCGGTCTGCCAATCCAGAGGCACTCTCCCCGCTGACCACGCGATGTTGCAGAGGCGTGTCAACCAGGACAGCCCCACAACATCCAGAGCCTTGAGGAACTCCGGGCGGATCTCATCCACCCCTGGGGCCTTGCCACCGAGGAGCTTTTTAACCACATCGGTGACTTCGACCACAGAGATAGGAGAGCCCACCTCAGGGTCCTCAGACTCTGCTTCCTCCAAGGAAGGCGTGTTGGTGGAATTGAGGAGGTCTTCGAAGTACTCTGCCCACCGGTTCACAACATCCCGAGTCGAAGTCAGCACCGCCCCATCCCCACTGTACACAGTGTTAATGGTGCACTGCTTCCCCCTCCTGAGACGTCGGATGGTGGACCAGAATTTCCTCGAAGCCGTCCGGAAGTGGGCTTCCATGGCCTCACCGAACTCTTCCCACGACCGGGTTGCCTCGGCGACCACCGAAGCTGCGTTCCGCTTAGCCAATAGATACCCGTCAGCTGCCTCTGGGGTCCCACGGGCCATAAAGGCCTGATAGGACTCCTTCTTCAGCTTGACGGCATCCCTTACTGCTGGTGTCCACCAGCGAGTACGGGGGTTGCCGCCACGACAGGCACCAACCACCTTTCGGCCACAACTCAGATTGGCCGCCTCAACAATAGAGGCGCGGAACATGGTCCACTCTGACTCAATGTCCCCCACCTCCCCCGGAACATGGGAAAAGCTCTGTCGGAGATGGGAGTTAAAGCTCCTTCTGACAGGGGATTCCGCCAGACGCTCCCAACGAACCCTCACAATACGTTTGGGTCTGCCAGGACGGACCGGCATCTTCCCCCACCATCGGAGCCTACTCGCCACCAGGTGGTGATCGGTTGACAGCTCCGCCCCTCTCTTCACCCGAGTGTCCAAAACATGCGGCCGCAAATCCGATGACACAACCACAAAAGTCAATCATCAAACTGCGGCCTAGAGTGTCCTGGTGCCAAGTGCACATATGGACACCCTTATGTTTGAACAAGGTGTTCGTTATGGACAATCCGTGACGAGCACAGAAGTCCAATAACAAAACACCACTCGAGTTCTGATCGGGGGGGCCGTTCCTCCCAATCACACCCTTCCAGGTCTCACTGTCATTGCCCACGTGAGCATTGAAGTCCCCCAGCAGAACAAGGGAGTCCCCAGCCGGAATACTCTCCAGCACACCCTCCAAGGACTCCAAAAAGGGTGGGTACGCTGAGCTGTTGTTTGGTGCATATGCACATACAACGGTCAGGACCCGTGCCCCCACCCGAAGGCGGAGGGAGGCAACCCTCTCGTCTACCGGTGTGAACCCCAATGTACAGGCACTGAGCCGGGGGGCAATGAGTATGCCCACACCTGCTCTGCGCCTCTCACCGTGGGCAACTCCAGAGTGGAAGAGAGTCCAACCCCTCTCGAGAGAACTGGTACTAGAACCCAGGCTGTGTGTGGAGGCAAGTCCGACTATATCCAGTCGGAACTTCTCTACCTCGCACGCCAGCTCGGGCTCCTTCCCTGCAAGAGAGGTGACATTCCACGTCCCTAGAGCTAGCTTCTGCAGCCGAGGATCGGACCGCCAGGGTCCCCGCCTTTGGCTGCTTCCCAGCTCACATTGCACCCGACCCCTTTGGCCCCTCCCATGGGTGGTGAGCCCATGAGAAGGGGGACCCACGTTGCCTCTTCGGGCTGTGCCCGGCCGAGCCCCATGGGTGTAGGCCCGGCCACCAGGCGCTCGCCAACGAGCCCCACCTCCAGGCCTGGCTCCAGAGGGGGGCCCCGGTGACCCGCGTCTGGGCAAGGGAACCCTAGATCCATAAATTTCATTCATCATAAAGGGTCTTTGAGCCGTGCTTTGTCTGGTCCCTCACCTAGAACCTGTTTGCCATGGGTGACCCTGCCAGGGGCATAAAGCCCCAGACAACTTAGCTCCTAGGATCATTGGGACACACAAACCCCTCCACCCATAAGGTGACGGCTCACGGAGGGGTGTGTGTGTGTAATATATATATATATATATATCATCATTGCTGTATACAATTATGACATCATGAAACAGCCAAAAAGATGGAATATGTTGGCTAATGTAAACTGCCTACACCTACTGTAGCTTCACACTGTGTATTTAGAGTAGCTGAATGTTTCTCTCTCACCAAAACAGAAATGACTACCATCTGATCCACTGTTACTGTTACAGGTCGAGGTCGCATGACCTTTCTTGCTTTTCAAGCATGTCCTTCATGCATGTCACTACAGACCAGATCAATTACAAAGAAGTAAATCCATTAATCAGATAACAATTTATGGGCTTTGGGAAGCAGCAGAGGATCTCACAGTTTTGTTTGAAGTTGTCATAATTCATTTCAAGTAGGTGTTGAATTTTATTTCTATAATCCCACCATAATTTATTACTGCGACATGTTCTGCAGGTCTTCCTCATCTTAATGGATGCAGACTCGAAATACCTTTGTTTAAAAGAGCATTTTTGCTCATCAGTTGTTTATGGTGTAGTGGTACACTCGCCTGACTTTTGAACGGGCAGCGTGGGGTCGGTTCACACTCGGTAATGTGTCGATGTGGGTGTGGATGTTTCTTTGTCTCTCTATGTGCCCTGCGACTGACTGGCAACCAGTTCAGAGTGTAGGCTGCCTTCCGCCCTCAGTGATCTGGGATAGGCTCTAGTAATCCCCTGAGCCTGCAACCCCGTTCAGGATAAGATGTGTTAAAAGTGGATGCATCATGAAAAAAAACAACAAAGGCGCACTTCAACACTTCAACATACCACTAGTGCTTTGTTGCACTACATCTGGCTTTTAGAACAGCTCTGTCTCATAGGCATGGATTTAATGAATGATAAATAGTATTCTTCATCAATGTGGCTCCATTTTTTTCTCTGATTTGCCAGATCAGCTTTGCAGCTTGGAGCCTTTTCATGGACCATTTTCTTCAACTTTCACCAAAGATTTTCCAATTGATTGAGTTCTGGGCTATTTACAGGCCATCAAATTGACCTTGTGTGTTCTTCAAGGAATGGTTTCATAGTTTTACCCAATGGCTAGATGCATTCTAGTCTTGAAATATCATTTCATCATCCCAGATGGGACGTCCAGGATGGAGTGAGAAGAGTATTCAAAATATCAACATAAAGTGTGTGTGTGTATGTGGATCGTTTATTGGGCTGCCATCTTGTGAAGTGCAAGTGTGTAACATGAAAATGACATAGACGGTGACTAGCTGTCGCCGACAAGGGCTAGCCCGGGTACACATGTGTCAGTCTGAAATACTGACTGAAACGGTGACGGACTGACGGAAGGTCTGTCCGTGTATGGAATTTCCACCTCTGCTCATTGGAATTGCACTAAACAATTTCCCAGTATCTTGCCGAATTCAAATTTGAAATTCATCACTGAATATGACTTTTTTTTTCCCCAGTCATCCACCATCCACGGTTGATTTTCCTTCGCCTTTGCCTTCCTTTTTTGTTTGTTTGTTTAGGTGTTAATGATGGCTTTTGATTAGCTTTTCAGAATGTCAATTCCATTCTCTACTTCATGCAGTTTCCTCCCATTTGTTTTGCTGCCCATTTTCTGTTTTATGTCAAATCTGTCGTCTGCTTTTTTTCTACACATTTAAACAACTGAATGGATATCCTCCGAGACTGGTGATTCAATTTTCCAGGGGCCGTTTACTGATTACTTATTACTTTCTTACTGCATAATACTTCTACAGTATTTACAATGATCCATGTTTTTAAAAAAATATAGCGATTCTACTACATACAAATAATCTTTTTTCATTGAAGCAGAATTACGAATTTGAAATATTTGTCAGCATCTGTGTCTCACTATAGCAAGCATAAAAAAGGCTGTCAGTATTCATTACAAATAAATGATCGCTCACTAACCACCTGCTGTGCTATTAGGAATTTTCAGCATAATATATATATTTCTGTTCGAGCAGCTTTTCTACAATAACAATGCTTGTGAAACGTAGCATTTCCTGAGGAACTAACAAAGTATGTAAAATCAGCAAAATAGAGCTATTATTCAATGGTACACAATGAAGACACACTCCTGGACATGAAAAATCCCTCTAACAAAAATAATACTACAAAAAAAAACATGTTTCTTGCAAGACAACTATTGAGTGTAAGTGTTCTTTTCCGTCCATATCTATACATCTCACCCCCTAGTTTCCCCCGTAGCCTACATAAATGACACAACCTCTTTGTGAAAAGAAAAAAGTCACATTTCTTATTGTGCCAGCTGACCTGACCGTTTCTTTGGAAACCTTTTACAGATCATCTTGACACCAGATTGCTCTAGAAAAGATTCTGATAGTAATTTGCAGCAAGCATTGAATCTGCTGCTAACTGGACATAAGGGAGCCTCATTGGGAATACCGGCAGAGTTCGCTCTGCAACAGCATTATGCCAACACGCCAGTCAAAAGCACTTTTGTGAGTTGAGCCTGTTGCTTCTGGGCCTGAGCCCTCAAGTGAACTTTGGAAACATGATCCTTCCTGCTTTACATTACGCTACCTTAACTGCTTACATATGTTGTTTTTACACGGGCGCTTCTTTCTTCACCTTTTGTTAAACTCGGGGGAAGAAGTCAAAGGACCTCCCAATGAACTTGTCACATTCATCAAAATAATGACATGAGACTGGCTTCTCTACGAATGCAAAAGTGGGAGGGTTTTGTATTTTTCATATATTTCCCCACACTTTAAACACATTTAAATTCAAGACTTTTTTTTTCCCCAAGATTGCACCCGAGTAGGCAGCTGTCAGCAAGTGCTTTTCAAGAGCCTTGCTTTTTTTGTATTTTGTTTTGTCACATTGTGTTTGTTGTTACGTCGTGTGGACCTACTGTGGATTGTTTTCAGCATTTTTGGGCCACAACGTTTGTCAAAGGAGAAGAATCTGTGCTTGGTGGTTGTGCCTTCTCTGCAGCACGCGTGTACCAGCACTGATTTTGATTGGGAAGAATGTCGGCGCCATCTGACTGTCGTTGCTGGACAGCCCCATGGTGCTTGTGTTTTTGCGCCTGAAATGGGCAGCATTTTTCACAGCCCCACTTTGTTCAGCGGGAATGTCGGTGCTGTTGGACAATCTGCTGCTGGATGTTGCAGTTTCGGAGCAAAGCAGCAGAGGTCGTTGTTGGCTGAGATTGGATTAGACTTTTGCGGAAGGCTTGTTTTCGTTGTCGTGAATCTCGTCGTGAGGCAAGAGCAGAGAAAAAGATTTCGTATAACAGAACAGGGGGAATTTTTGTCGTAGGGGGAGAAGAAAAGTGGGAATGGCTTTAATGCATGAAAATGTTTTCACACTAGGGGATATTTTCGCCCATGTAGATTTTGTTGTAGAGGAGTTTCACTGTATAACTGCTGCAAACAACAAATTATGTGCAGAAAAAGTGGTTAAGATTGGATGACTGTCTGTGTCTTATGTGTTGTTTTGTATTATTTTGTTGTTTTATGTTAACTGTTCTTTTGATGGCGGTGCAAGCACCCGCAGCAGGTCATCTCGCTCCTGAGGAATGTAATTTCCTTTGGGCTGTATGTTGCACATTTAGTACATTTGACAATAAAGTTGACTTGACTTGACTTTAACATGTGTGTAAATCTACATAACCACAAACAAAAAACACAACTTATCGAAATCATAACATGTTGAAAAGTGTAGCCTTTCTATACTTGTATGTGCCATGAAGAAGTCAGCTTTGGTGAGTGGCATGTGATTTTGTCAAATTTGCATGTGAATGTCGATGATGAGAGCTACGGTGGACAGCAGCCTGCGGGTGAGCGTGATCAGTGTGTGACTGTTCCTCTGGCATTTCATAAACAGTCTAAGTGCTTAGTGCGCCGGCGACTGTGGTTCTCCTTTCCCACAACCAAGGGTGTTACAATAAGTACTCTATACCAGGGATGGGGAACTGGCGGACCGTTTGAAAAATGTGAAAAAAGTGACATCATTGATGGGCTCCACAAAATAAAACATTCCAGCTGCAGTGTTTGCCACATACATATATATACCTGTGGTGGGCTGCCACAAATTAATTTTGCCCACTAAAATGTTTTGGTGCTACCTGTCAATAAGCAGCCGTTGTAATAAATTTCATTGCTACAAGGCAGGGGTCGGAAACCCAAAATGTTGAAAGAGCCACATTGGACCAAAATAAACAAAAAACAAATATGTCTGGAGCCGCAAAAATTTTTAAAAAAAAAGTCTTATAATGAATGCAACACATGCTGTATGCATCTATATGAGCTATATTAGCCTGCCATCAACATGACTAAGTTGGCTACAAATACACAACGAGCACTCATGATTGAAAGTTTTTTTCCCCCTGCAGTTCATCCTGTAGAGGGGTGCCCAAACGTTTTTGACGGAAGGTCTACTTTTCGAACAACCAACCTTCCGCGATCGACCCGTTATCGCATACGCGCACACACTTACACACACATGCCGTAAAGAGCAACAGCCAGAACGGCCGCTAAAATGAACGAGGCACGGGACGCACTTTCGCAGCGTGCTAACTATTGTAGCTCACGTGTCCCGTTTAACACTGATTCTCTTGGTCGCCCAGATTCCCATTCTTAGCAAGTGCCCTCTGTGAATTGTACATGAAAGAAGCTGGGTTTTTTTGGTGTTTTTTTTTTTAAACAACAGCCCCCTGACTGACATCCCACCCTGCTAATAGAAATGTGTGTACCGTTTAAAACTGCTTCTCTTGGCCGCCCAGATTCCCATTCTAATCATCTGAAAGGAACTGTTTTGTTTTGTTTTGTTTTTTAAACAACAGCCCTCTGACTGACATCCCGCCCTGCTCATTGAAACGTGTGTCGCAGGCTGTGACGCAAATATTCATTGACGAAATGTTGACAATTAATATTTATTCGACACATTTTTACAGCATCGGAAAACGTTAATAATGTTTGTGTCATGTATGTCCTCTGACAGAAACCATAGTGTAATATCTTTTTCTTGTTATTTGTGTATTTGAGGGCTGGGTTAGTTGATTAGGGGATGACATCATAGAGAGGGGACGAGCCAAGTTGAGGAGTCGGTCTGAGTGTGGAGTGCATGGGCGTGAGTTGTGGCCAGCAGCAGCTCCTGTGAAAGTGTTTTAATTGCTGCCTCTTTTTGATGATTAAAAAGCGAACAGACTGCATCAGCGACTGCATGCACCTTTGACCACATTGAAGGGCATTACAATATTAAAACAAAAAAATATATTTACCTCCCATCTTTTTCCATTTTCAACCATTTTTGGAAAAGCTCTAGGGAGCCACGGGGGGGGGGGCGCTAAAGAGCCGCATGATGCTCGCGAGCCGCGTGTTGCCGATCCTTGCTACAAGGGAAGCCACCCTGCTGCTGGTGGTCCTTGTATGAGTTTGCTAATCAATACCAATATTGATTTGCTTTCCTGCAGTACTGCTCCTGAAGTATCAACCATTTCGGTTGTTTAAAGTCTGTGAATCGGTCCTAGTAGTATCAACTTTTGTTGACTTAGTTTGTGTTTTGGCTTGGGAACTCCATTCATTGGGCAAAGCCTACGTCTCCGTCATGAGGGTCTTCTGAGTTTTGGCTTAGACGGCAAAAAGTCGATGGGAAGCGAAACGACCACAAACACGGTGGGTGTCCCCCACCCACACCCCCTCATGCATATTTCAAAGAGCATAACTCCCTCAACCCCGTTAACCCGTAAATGGGTCAATATGACAATAACTCATAGGGAACCCCACGACAGAGCCCGTCTTTCATTGTAAACACTCTCATAGTAGGCTCCGCCGTGTCACATACGCCGATGAAAACAATACAATGCACATTCCCTGTTGTCCACATTTCTACGCTTTTAATTAAAGATGTTCGAATTATCTTTGTGAAACCAATCAAGATATATGTGCTGTATGCAACTGTCACTTACTGTATCAACCTCACTTCATAATGCTGTCACTGACCTCAAAGACACTGTCACTGACCATACAATTTCATTGCCTCGCTTAACTTCATCATGCCATGCAGGAGTTACACCTTAAAATTTTATTCATTAAAATAATTTGCAAAATATTCCAAATGAAGTATTTAGTTGAAAGCAGCTACAGTACATTGTTTGGCAAAACAAGCTGTACTTGTTTGGTACTGAATTTATGTTTTATAATCAAATGACGTTTCTTCAAGTTCTGCCCAACAGTTTATTTTGACAGAGGCGCCTCTTCACATGGAAAACTTTCGTTTAGCCCCCTCCCCTTTTTGGTTTGCATGTTTTTCATTTAGATTAAACGATCGGGGCTTCACCAGTGTGAGGATGGATGTGATAACTAACATTGAGGAAGGATGTTTACTTACTAACATGTTTACTTAACTTTGCAGGGTTTCCAGTATACCTCAACATGCAGAGGCTCATTTTCTCTGATGGTTCATTGAACCTTTTTAAAGTCTAAACCCTGATTTTTATGTGAATGTTTGATCGGTGTGGTATTTTCAACCTGTCATTAGGCATGCCAGTTTTTCACCTTACGTGCCATAACGAACTGAATAGTTGATGCCAGACATCAGTCCCATTACTTTATTATAGTCATGTAGCGATCAGGTGCTTCACTCAGTGGCCCATTGACAACATTTCAATAGTTTTGTTCTATTTAAACCTTTCAAACTCAGTTTCCAAGCCAAGTTGTTGGGTAATAAGATGTTGGGAGTAAAAGAAAAAGAAACAATTAGTAATTTAAAAATTAGGAATAGCTCTCTCTATAATGGGCTAAGACTTCATTCTGATGCCATTGAAAACACAATCACAATCGTATTGTAAATGAGTTATTTTATAATAATTTAAATTATATATCTATTGTATTAGAAAACAGACAGTGACCCGCCTGACTGTAGCGTGCTTGAGCATCATTTCTCGTTTTTGACAGAATTGTTTATTTCCAAAGGTCGCCCATATAAAAAGAGATGTCTTTTATATCTCGAGATGCTATTGAATGTGATATTTTCTTTCAGTCACGAGCCATGACCTAGATTATTGTCTTGGACAACAGTCACTGTTTTTCATTGACGTCACGAAATGAAATTCTTGACTCAATCAAGGACATCTCTGCTCCTACAACAAATTTCATGCCACATAAATCACAGGCAGTGTCGTGTCAAAGAGAGGTACATTGGCTGTTGGTAGTCTCGTTAACAGTTTTGATCATTTAAAAAAGAAAAACAAGTACCCATCCACACAGACAGAGAAACACACTGAAATGAAGTTACATAAATGTATATATCATGCACATCTGTCAATTTTTAAGGAAATAGTAAGCAAGGGAATTGTTTGCCTTTTGTTCAAATGATTCGTGCATGCCCCTGGTCTCTGTTGCTTTCTTTGCCGTGGCTCCAAACACGACTGAATGGTGTTAACTGTGCACTCTCTCCCCAGCTCATTTTGTTTGACACGGGCATTCTCACATTATGGGAAATCCCTTTTAATGTGAAAATGAAATGTAACCACACCGCAAATGCCATCGTGCTCTCTCACCCCAGCGCTTTAGGCTCTAAATGAAAGCTACAATACCGGTGGAACACTGTTGTGAGACATTTAAATAAACTTGAGATGACTTCTTTGTTTCGGATAGGAAAAAAACGTGGCTGGTATTCATCTTTATCTGAGCTGAGTCTTACTTTTGCATTTTCTATGCAATGAACTAAAATCCTTAAAAATGCAAGTTTTCCAATTGTATCTTTATGAGTATGGAAGAGGGCTGCTGCGTTATTTAGGCATAGAGCACATACTGAGTGCGGCCAGCCGCATTTAATCATGCCCAAGACTGACTGCTATCCAGCATGAAAATGGCTCTGTATTCCGCAACCCTGTCCAATTGTATATCAGGGGCACTTGTTATCCAATTTTGCTCTAAAGGGCTTCAATGGTGTTTAGCCCACATCCTCTGTAATGAAGTCATGCGTTAAATATATTCATCAGGTTTGTGAATTATTAGTGTTCCAACAGGGACAATTCCAGATGGTGCCTTAATAAGGGCAATGATGTGATCAGTCGGGTGTAGGTTGAGTTAAACCATTCCCAGTTTCCTCTTACGATTTAGTGTGTGGTAGAATGTTTTTGCAATCTGCAGTCAGCAACTGCCCTCGTGCCTGTCTGATGAAAGGATGTGGTAATTAGTTTACTCTGAGATGCCACACAAGATTTGTCAGCGTGAGACGCAAGCTGTCTGTGCTTGTGCTAGTCTGCTATGATTCTACCTGAGTTGTCTACACAACCATCCATTTTCTATCCCAACTATCGCATTTAAAGTCACACTATGGAAGCTGGAGTCACTCGAAGCTGACGAAGGGCAGAAGCCAGACGGCTTTGTCGACTGGTCTTCAGCCAATCGTGGAACAGTTGTGAATTACAATACATAGCATGACGAGTTGCTAATTTCCAGTATGATTCTAGCAAAGACTCATACGAGTCTATAATTTGTGTACTACAGTGCTGTGGTTTAACCCTGTGAGTCACTGCACTTGCTAAATGCTCTCTTGTCTGTACAAATCCTGTCAATTCTGACCCGATACAGGAGGGCCCAGACAATTTGTCTCTTTTTATGGTTCGTTTGTATTTTTGGTGAGGCGCTGTAACAACAAACCAAATGGCCTTGTTTAAGTGCTCCAGAGAGACTGAAAGCGTTTGAATTCAAATTCAATTGTTTAACTGAAAGATGGATATCATTGTCATGGCTGAGCAGCTGTTTTTATCAGAACTGCATTTGCTGCAGAGTGTGGCTGCTTTGAATGTGTAATCCTCGCCGGCTGTCTCTGTCTATTGCTTGGGGCCAACTTGCCTGGTACTCGTGCACTTTGGCGGTTCTCGCCACTTGGGCTGCGGTCGTTCTTTTGCATCTGCGTACTTGGGGCTTGCCTCACGTGGGAGTGGGATGGTCTGAGCGTCTTGCTGATCTGGTGGGCGGTTGCATGCATGACCTTAGCCCATTATATGTACACTGTGGCATGATATTCAGTACTGCTTTGATCCAGAATTGGTGTCACCATTATTTGAATCCAAGGACTCTAGCTCAAATTCTTGTCTTAATGTTTCTGCCTGTCTTTGACTTGGCTTGTTTGCTATACTGTAGTATGGTGTATGACACCCTTTCTGGATGAGAATGGTTTTAACTTGGAAAAAAAATGAATGTTCTCTTTATTTTTGAGTTTAGAGAGGGCAGGAATCGGTCACAATACTCACCCTTACAGAAATAAAACTTGAATGCTACTAGACGGTGAAAAAAATATGAAAAGAGATAAGGATAAAAGTGAAGGCTTTTCTTTTTGGGATGCTATCGTTTCTGTCAATTCGTTTGGAAAGGTATACAGGTTGCTTGTTTTTTTTGGCGGTCCTAGCCGGCTGCTCATTGATCTAAGTCTCAGAGAATCTTGTTATAGGGTACAGTGACATTCCAACTCCTTTCTCTGATACAAATCAAATCTATATAATATTAGCTAGATTTTTATTGATACAATCATATCAACTGATCCCACTGATTGTAAAAGGCACAAAACTTTAACAAGTAATTGGTATTGAAAAATATAGTAATGCATTTTAAGATTAAACGAGATGTATAAAGAAAGGAAATTTTAAACCATTTACACATGTGCATATAAAATCTAAATGTAATCTCTGCCTACACCTTACAAACGAAGGAGAGTGCTATTACATGTGTAAAGAATAAAGTATTCACATGTCCTTGATACCGTCTGCTGTGTTGGAGCTGTCTCAGTGACAGACTGAGATTGCTGTTGTCTTCTACTCTGATCAAAACCATGTGTCCCCTAGCGGATGCTCCGTGAATGGCACATTATTAAAATATTCATTCCGTGTCTTTTATGCATTTTTTCACTTTTAAATGATCCCGCGGGTCTGATCAAACCTCCCGGAGGACTCGTTCTGGCCCGCGGGCCATATGTTTGACACCCCTGATCTAAAGTCTGCTCTCTCTAACTTTGTCCTCAAAACATCAAACATTGTCTAGCCATCTGGTGAACTCATTTCTCATCCTCCCCAATATGGGCGCTCCAAAAGGGAAACATCAACTCATCCTCATTTTGCACCACAACTCAGCTTTGCTTCTTGTATCTTTAGTGCCGCTGTCTCTGCACATCATTTCTAACTAAACCATAACCAACGAAACCATACTGCTTGATGTTATTGTTTTATTGAAATCCATCATACCTACATACGATTTAGTTTTCAATTAACCTTACATTCTGGTGAGTTAGGACTGTAAAGAAACCAATGATTTTCAAGACTGTACAATAATTTTGAATTGACAGCAAGTCTTGGCTTCAAACAGACGATGCAGAATACAGTATATGTGACATCAATACCAGCTGTGTGAGTGTTTAGTATTGACTTCTTGCTAATACTGTATCTTTGTTGAGTAACAGTCAAATGGTGCTGGTATTGCGAACAATTTTGTTGCCTTAACTAATCATTTGCCTGCCCGATTCCCTTTTTCCAGATAAATGTGCATTGGCCACCACTTTGAGGCCTCTGTGTCCCAAGCATGTGAAGCCATATTCCCTTCACAAAGCCTGAAGAGAAAGCTGATACGGATGCTCTTAGTGCCTCCACTCACAGTGATTGATCAACTCCAATAATGTGTTGATGTCCATGGAACAATGAGCCACTTTTTATTGATGGAGTCTTTGAAATGAAAGGTTTTCCAACTTGGAGATGTGCTCAGTGCATCATACTCTAAGTACCTCATTGCTGCCTTTTGGTCAATACTGTTGATTGGTAGATGGCTGGAAGCACTGATTGATAGATGGATAGATAGAGGTGAGCACCATGCTACACACAGTAAGTAAGTTTAACAATTTTCCCCACCTGTGAAGCAAAGACTGTTCATTTGCAGTCAGCTTTTAGTCTTACACAATCAAAGTTAATATTACATCTAGTATTTTTCCATTTCTGTTTCGCAAAAAAACATAATGCAGAAAAAAAGTGATGGCAAATGAAATAACCAGAATTAACTGTATGCTCTATAGAACCCTTCACAAATATTTTTAAAAGCTTTAAGTAAACGGGAACGGAATCTTGGCTCAAAAGAATATTTATTCTGATGTGTATCTGTCATCATTCACAGATGGTTGACTGGGAACACTGAAGATATTGAGAAGCAGCTGCATTCAATTCGCCTGTTTTTGTTTGTTCCTGCACTTTCTCAACACCCTACTTTAGTACCAACATTATTCACGCACACAGTAGGCACTCGTTCATGGAAAGATGGCAGGTAGATGCTGATAATTCATTGGACAATAAAGATTCTAACCAAGCAGTGGGTACTAGGAGGAGCATGCAGGGTGTCATGTTGCCTCCAGTGAAATATTTTAAAACCACAAAATAACAAAAAAGGCTGCACTGTAATTGTCAGCAATCTGCTGTAGATTGGAAAGGAAATGAGTATTGAAAAGATAAGAGAGTAGATTTTTGAGCAAGGATTTAAGATGTGGTTGACTGGTTACCACATTGGCCTCACAATGTAGCGGTGCAGGGTTCAATTCCCGCTCCGGCCTTCCTGTGTGGAGTTTGTATTTTCTCCCTGTGCCTGCATGGGTTTTTCTCTGGGTACTCCAGTTTCCTCCCACATTCCAAAAACTTGAATGGGAGGTTAATGGAACACTCAAAAATTGTCCCTAGGTGTGAGTGTGAGCGCGGATGGTTGTTTGTCTCTGTTGTGCCCTGTGATTGGCTGGCAACCGGTTCAGGGTGTCCCCTGCCTTTTGCCCGAAGACATCTGGGACAGGCTCCAGCACGCCCCGCGACCCCTGTGAGGGTAAAGCGGATCAGAAAATGGATGGATGGATAGATGGATGGATGGATATTGAAGGGTGAGTGGAGGGGAGTCCAGGTTTTCAGGTCCATTTATTCAGTAGATAAGCCTGTTTATGATCCTGATCATTTGGGTCAGGTGGATTGGAGGAGGGAAACAAAACTGGCTGGATTGGGATCCTTGAGGATCAGAGTTAGACACTCCTCATATACTGTAAGTAATTATACAGGCTGTCCTACAGAATAAATCTTATAGGGTAGCCATGCACCTGACACAAGGCTGCAGTGTACACACTGCTGGCCGGGTGATTTACCTGAGTTGGTGCCAGACACAAGTGTCACAGCCTGCGGCATGTGTTTGTGCTAGGCTGTATGTTGTTTGGATTCATTGGAAGCGTAAAGGTACCAAGTTTAGTCAGGCAGGTTTCAACACGACATCCTGTGCCTTGATGGTCCACAACATCAATGGACTTTCTTTAGTTCACAACTTCTGTTGTTTGTTCGCTGAAAACACCGTTATCAGTCCATGTTTTACGCTTGGATCGCTGTATGGAGTAATAAGGGCCTCTCAAAGAATGGTCTTCATCGTTTGCGTTGAACATTCAGAATACAGTCAAACCTTGGTTTTCGTCCATAATCCGTTCCAGAAGGCTGTTCGAAAACCGAAATTGTTCGAAAACCGAAACCACGCTCTTTTTAAAATAAAAATGTTTATTGAACACTACCCGAGGAAGCGTCACTTCCTCGTGTAAGGAAGGCGAGAGGAGTTAAATGGTGCATTCAAGTGCACTCAGTTGGTTCGAGAACCGAAATTTGTTCGTCATCCAAAGCATAAAAAACTCGAAAATCGAATTGGTCGAGAACCGAGACGAAAACCGAGGTTTGACTGTATACTATCTCAGTAGGGTGAGATGTGACTGACAGATGTTAGGTTTACAGTTTACAGCGATTGGATTTGCATTCATAAAGTTGTTGATTATTCTGACATGATGCAGACAAATCTTTGAGTCGCACTCAGAGATATACCTGAAAATGTAAAGTAAAAAAAAATCACATTCTTAAGCCCCTAACCCACTGAGTGGCAAACAACTGCGATTATTTGCGAAGGCAGTGAATTTTGCGTTCTCGTCAGTTTGTCAGCGCTTCTCCCAGAATTATTGGTACAATCGTATGCCAGACACTGTGGCATTTTCATCATAGAGACAGAAAGTTACGTGAAAATGTTGTAGTGAAATCAATGGATTCTAATTAGTTGGGCTAGAAGTGACAATGGAAGGCCGCTTGTGGCTTCACCTCTCCTGAATGTGAGTAAGCAGCATTGTTAGTCGATTCGGGCGTAAGTCTGTAATTGCAGCGCAGCGGGAGGAACCCAAAAAAATGATAAGTGCTAAAGTCCTGGACTCAATTTGGGGCCCTGTATGCCCATAAAGGAGCAACCGTTGGCCAAGCATCATCATCATGAAGATTTGTAAGGGTCTAAGTATAACTGACTTTGACTTTTGACCTCGAGTGAAGTCGTGCTTGCTGTCTGGTTATCGAGTGACATGTTTGACAAGTCACATATTTTAGCGTGAATGCCAAGTGGGCATCAAGTTTCTGCACATGATCTTCAGAGCAAATGTGTCTTTTTCACGCCGCTGAAGTGTAATCATTTGGAAATCTGTCAAAGAGTAAATATTGATGTGAAACACATTCCAAGTTTGGTACAATCATGCAACATGATTTTTTTTTATGTCAATTTGCATTAACAAGTTAAATTTACTATATTTTGCTTCGGGGCCCTTTTTAATTGAGGACTCAAAAGACTCAACGTAAAATATTCTTATCCGAACAAAGGTCTGTCAAATGTAGTCCCAAATCATTATCATAACTAAGCAAGGGAAAAATGATGGCAACAACTGCATGCTCAAGCATGCAGTTGTAAAACCGCAGCAGAAAAGCCAACATCTTGCTGTCTTTGCATTTGAAATGAAATGAGCGAGACAAATGGATGAATAAATGCCATAACTCATTTTTCCTTTTTTTGAGCTGCAGCTTTCGTCACGTTTCAATTCCTCTTAACTTATTTTTCTGTGCTGTGTAATTTTTTCCAGTCATCTGTTTCTAACGGGAACTCTTCATGAAAACGTTTCATGATGCACCTGCTTTGTCTTTGCGGTTACATTTCATGCCAAGCAAACATTCACGGATGAAGTCATGGTCAAAGGAAAAGTCTTTAAACTGGATAGTTGTGCCAGTGCCACCGGTTTTGGTCCATCATTTTATGCATGATCATTTCATTCTAAAGTCAGACAGCAAGGTTGTCTGATGCATCCTTTAACATGGCCCATATGTCTGTTGTTAAATAGTTCACAGGCCATGGTAGTGGTCTCGTTTAGACTTGCTTCAATTTAACCCTTTAGTGGGCACTTGGTGAACCACTCCTAAATGTATATGTAGTAAACATAAATATATAATAATAATAATAATAATACACATACCTCCTTCTCAAAATGTATCAATTTCCTAGTATAAAAAAACCCACCAATTTAAATGCAGTCATTATGTCAGAGGCGAAAAAATGTTTTGAAATCTACTTTTAACTGACATAAAAACAACTATTTACACAGAGGCATACACATGTACGTGTTTTTAAACAACACAGCATTGTAAATGAAACCACACTGTAATGAGCCTTAATTGGTAGGAACATTTCACAGGTATTTACAGTGGGGTTTTTTTTATCCGTGTTTGTTTCAGTAGCTGTAGTAGGCAGTATTCATGTTGGTATTCTGTTTTGCTCATCTTCCCTAAATTTGTGTAACGGACAATGTTTGTCTTATCTGGTTGTGGTCAAAATACACGTAAGGATAGCAGGCAAACGTGTTGAGTAGGAGTGAATCTGTGTACATATGTCCAATGGCACATTTCTATATGCAAGACTTATTCTCCTGTCGGTTTTCTTGTGTCAGTGCCGTCGGCCCGTCAGTATATCATTACCTTACCATCTACTTTCAGAAATATATGACATCATCGTTCTCTAACTCTTTTTTTTTTTTGAATTAGCGGTAGAGTCAAAATGAGAAACTGCTCTTAGCATCTGTTTTTCTTCCTCTGTTTGACAGGCTGTCGCAGGCAAGCCCGGTGGAACCATTTCCCTTGTTTCCAACCGCGTCTGAGCAGGTGAGGAATGACGCCAGCTTCCACTTTGCTTTTCAAATCCATTGACGCAGTCATGGCTGCTGATTCTGTCATTGCTCCTTGTTGAAAATAATCGGTTCTAAGGAGACACTAAGTCAGTCATTGAGGGTAAAAAAATACAAATAGTTGAGACAGAGTGCTTGACATATTTAATTCGCCAAAACCCAATGTAAGGCTCAGGCCACAGCAGCATTAAAATAACAGCATTGGTAATTACCAAAATCTTTATTTCTGTAAGATCTCTGTAATGGTTAATACACTACAGAAGACTAATTATATTTTAATGCTAAATTAATATTATTATTGTTGCTAGAATATAATTCTGGATTTTGGAGATAGATGTCATTTAATATTTTACGCACACACACACACACACACACACACACACAGACAAAGCAGATTATTATTTATAGATTAAATTGTCAAATTGAAGTTATTTACTTCTTCAATAGAACAACAACAACAAAAAAACACTCACGCACACAATGTGGTTGAATGTTACGCTCCCTTTAATTTCTGACAGGGGAAAATGAATTCAGATTGAAATTCCTCATTTCTTTACAAAACGGTACAAGACCGAGAGCCCAATGAAATTGAAAGAGTCCTCATTATGGTATGGCATTTCATATTGATTGATGCCCTCTTCTCGTTTTATGACAGGTGGTCGAGACTTTAAAAAAAAAAAAAAATGTTCCATGCAGAATACGTATAAACATATTTTGTATTGTAGTTGTGAGTGGTTCCAGTTTGCTCTCCAATGTTTTATATTGAGCAGACTTTCCTGGAAGTGTATTCTTGAAATTTAAAGAAGGCTGTGTTTACTTTTTGGAAATGTCTCCTTGTCAGATAACTTAAACATGTGCTCAAACAATCCTGCAGTATTACTCTTATTAGGGTCTTTTTCAATAATAAATATTTTAGAATAGACAGTCTTTATTGCTTATTTATTAATCAGTTAATTTATTACTAACTAGTCAAATGCATTTTTCACACATGAGTACATTTTTGAAATGAATTGAATATAAACGTTTTTAGTTTCAGTGTCAAAAATAGTGAGGGGAAAGGTTTTCTCATCTCTCTATATGTCACTGCTGGTCATAAACATGTATTTTTCTTTCAAAGTGAAAACAACACTAAGGATTTCAGCAGCTTTTGATTAATGTGTGTTGCTTCTTAGATGTGAAAGAGTGCTGCCCACCCTCTCTGCATGAAACCTTGTTAACATTACAATAGACAGATGTGATCGTTTTGCAGTGGAACTACACCCAAATAGCTATGATGCTGACACACCAGTAATATATATATATATATATATATATATATATATATATATATATATATATATATATATATATATTATTTCTTTTAATAGGCACCTTTCTGGGCACCTAAGGACGCCGGGCAACAATTTCAGAGAAGCAAAATAAAACACGGAAACAATAATAAGCCATCATCCATTTTTCTCTTCATTAGGGTGTTTATCTTCATTAGGGTTGCGGGTGATCTGGAGCCTATTCTGGCATATTTTGAGGGAGTGGTGGAGTGGGCTAATACATTTTCAGTATGAACAACACAATGACATAAACTGTAAATGCACATTTTTTTGGTTATAATTAACATTGTTAACCTCAAAATAACCATCCAGTTTGGGGAATTATGATATGCCTAGGAACAGTCATAAATGAAGACTGTAAAATGTCCAAGTAAGCTAATTTGTTGATGGATGATAATGGATCTCCTGAATAGTTTTATTTTCTACTGTTTTTTTTTTAAATTTATGTTGTACCTTTCTGTAATAAATTCCAAATAATTTGTGTTGCCTGTGGAAGACAACTTGGGAAGGGTTCTGGGTCCCCACTGTGAGGTGTTTGTTAGAAATGGGAAAACACAACATTATTTAAATTGAAGTTTTGGACTTTGGTGACAGTCTGCACTCGGAGCAACATTCTAGCCGAACTTGATTTCAGGGTTTCTTCATGGCCACATGGAACGGTTCTGATCCTTAACTATTTTGACAAAATAACTGGCGATGTTATTTCTGCTTGGACACTGTTAGTCAGCAAAGTACTTCATGATAGATGAGTCAGTGTAAAGTAGCCAGTAGCCAAGTTTGCTTTGATCTCACAGGAGACAATGCCAGGAGGAAACTTAGGAGGACATTCCTTGTTAAGTAATCCTAGAAAAGTGAGAGATTGTTGCGCTTCACTTTACTGACGGTAAATCTGCGTTTTTGAATAATAATCGAGTCTGGCCTGCCCACGCAGCAATTCTGTAGGCAACTAACAGCCAAAGGTTACAGCCATAAATCTGAATGTGAAACAAAGTAGAAGCTCCTGGTCATGCATGTTTTGACTTTTAAAGTCAAAACTCATTTTGTACTTTTCTCCAGCGGCATGAGTTGTAGTCTGCTCCCGACCTCATGCACAATTCCTTTCGTTCGTTCTAAAAATTAACTAATAGTTTTGTAATCAAAGGATGTGAAACATTAATACACTACAATTACAATAATTACCAAAATGGTGAATTTAGCTCAACAGTCGTCTTCTTGTAATGGTAGAATTTTTGATACACCCTTCGTATTCGATATTGTACTGGATCTCATTCAAATAATAGATTCTTTATTTTGAAACCGCACCTGAAAACTTCAAAAAGAAAGTTATTAACCTGCTTTTTAAACTTTTTTTTTTGTATGCGTCTTTCATAATGAGTTGGGACAAAATTCGAGAAGAGAGAACATGTGCAGTAAATATATCTACAGTCAAGGGAGTGGTGGTATTCCTTTAATGCAAAATTATACATTATGTTTTTATATTTGTGGTGATGATACAGTGAAAGTAATTTAGTATGTGACAGTTAGAGATGATAACATGAGGAGTGTGAGGATGATCGCAGAAGGGCGCGGCGGGAGACTGCAGTCCTGCTTGGAGTGGAGCGAAACGGCACAGTATTGCACAAACCCAATTTATGTTCTCTGTGTAAAAAAACATCAAAGCTTGTCCTCATTGCTCCTCGTCACCACAGAGGTCCCCTGCCTCAGTGTTTGATGCATGTGTCAGCCCACCACAACACAACATCCTTCGTAGGGCCAAATGGAAGACCC
>CM031697.1:14032062-14048896 GCA_018466805.1 Hippocampus abdominalis | reverse complement strand
AGCGGCGGCTTTCGGGATCTCTGGCACTGGGGACACAGCCACGGAGGCGCGTCGCTGAGGTCCGATCGGTCCCGGACGCACACGCTGTGGAAGGCGTCCCTGCAGAGCTCGCACTGCAGCATGGCTCCCATGAGCGCCTTCTGGCAGACGCACACCTTCAGGTCCGTGCAGTCTGCGGTCGGGAGGAGCTTGGACTCGTTTGCCACTCTCAGCTGACGGAAGGCCTCCATCTCGCTGGCCCGCAGAGCCTCCAGCGTCGCGTTCTGAAAATCAAGCCAAGTTCCCCCCCCCCTCCGTTGAGGCAGCGAGAGGCAACTTTTTGTTTGCGAGACGGGACTTTGGCCCGACAAAATGGCCGCTTTGGAGTGACGATACGAGATGAGGCGGACAATGGACGCACAACATCTGTTAAGGCGCAGGAAACGATTTGGGAATATAGACGATGCGTGTCAAGCCGACGGCATATGGCGATGGATCGAGGTTCTCCACTTACAACGGAGGCGGAGTCCTTGGCCTCCGAAAGCGCTTTCTCCACATCGCCGACAGTGTGGAGCCTCGGGCTTTTCTTCTTGGTACTTTTCGGCGATTCCTTCCCCTTCTTGGCCTTCCTCTTCGGGGAGCCTTCATGTCCGACCTCACATCTCGGACACAAAGCCTGCGACGAAAAAAGGCAACAGTCAGGCCTCCCGTTTGCTACGGAGCCGTAAAGGACGACTCCGGCGGAGGAGGGAAGGCTTTTACCTCCAGTAGGGTGTGCGTTGTGTCCTTCGGAAGGAAAAGGGAGGCAGCCGATTCTTTCCAGTCTTGCACTTCTGCCACCACAGACTCGAGTCTGTCCAAGGGCTCCAGGTGGACTTGGATGGCTTGTCCTCGTAGCACCATATCAGTTAAGTTGTCCACCAGAGGTCTGCGCTCATTCGCCTGCAAAACAACGGGGGGGGGGGGGGTTGTGGGTTAGCGTGTCCCTCCGACGGCCCCGTTTCCAGGTATTGCCGGTGGAAATGGAGACCACCGGGGTCACAGACAAGCTTCCGCCTTTCGCCTCGTCTGTCAGAGTCGTGCTTCCCTGATCTTTTTCGAGCGACCAACCCCATTTCATTTTTGGGGATACCGCCGGCTATTACCGTGGATGCTTTTTAACCCCCATGCAGTAATGATCCCAAAATTGGACATTTGGGACACTTTGGACGATTTTGGACTGTTGGACAAATGGACACCACAGACAAAAGAGTGAAGAATAACTCCACGAAGCTGAAATTTTGCATAGGATGTCTATCGATGTCTTGGCCAATTCCCACTGAACATTTTGAGGGGTTGAAAGTGAAAAAAAATGAAAAGTGAAAAAAGTTGGAAGAGGGACTCGTTCGTCAGGAATCAGGTCGTTTACGAGTCATTTAGCACCGAGCTCTCCACAAACATGCGGTGTCATAAACCAGAGAGGGGCACCCATCATCCGGGCGAACCCCAGCCCAGTATCGAATGGCGTTCCACGCGGCGTTGCGCCGCTAACCTTGACCAACCGGGGGGCCGCGGCGCTACGGTATCGCCGCGTCTAGGCGGGATTCTGACTTAGAGGCGTTCAGTCATAATCCCGCAGATGGTAGCTTCGCCCCATTGGCTCCTCAGCCAAGCGGCGAACGGCGAATGGAGTCGGCTGTGTTCACGCCCACTATGCTCCCATGATGCATCAGGTAGTCACATGCAAGATGGCGCCAGTGTGTTTGGCGGCCTGCCGTCAGCTCCTACCTGTCAGAGTTCTGCTGTGTTTGTCTGTGTTCCTCTTGTTGTCGCCCTGGCATTGCGCTAATGCCCTCAGGACTTATGATCGTGATTTTATGATACATATCCAAAGCTCCTTAGAGCTACAATCCACTGGATACCTCGGCCCACACTTCAGATGTCACCCGACGTTCATCAACTCTCCAGCGGACTGCGTTCGCCGGCTCCCCTGCTGCGTTTTCCACCGCAGGAAGCGGCGCAGAAAGCGGCACAGAAAGCGAGGGAATCGTGGCGGTGTTCGAGTGCAGATCAGGGGATTTGCGAGCGTCTCCCTCGCGCAACCATCAACTTGCCGGCCCTCCATCAACTTTGCAGGAAGCAGAGGCCTCTACCTGGCTCGTCGATCGTGGGATCTGAGATACTCCTGCCATCTCTCTATCTCTCCTGCGCAGTCAACGACGCCATTGCCCTGCAGCTCCACCAAGGCTGCGCATCCGAAGCGGCGGGGGTGAACCTGCTGAACATTCGCCCATTGCAACGCTCTCAAATTCCACAGCCTTCGGATTACCTTGCGGCTAAAGTGTCGCTACTGAACTGCAGGTCCGTGTCTAACAAGACCTTTATTTTAAACGTTTTTTACACAGCGAGATCTGGACATGTTTTTTTAACAGAGACATGGATGGCTCCGGGCGGTGAAACATCGTTTTGGCGATCTCTGCCCACAAACTGCTCTTTCATAAGCACTCCGAGAAGTCGGGGGAGAGGAGGTGGAGTGGCTTTGATTTTAAAAATCGGCTTAAGATACAAACACTCTCTGCCGGGAGCTTTTCTTCCTTTGAAGTACAATGCGTAAAAGTAGAATCTGCTACTGCACCACTGATGTGGCGCACTTGTTTACCAGGCCTCCCAAATCAGACAAACATTTCATAAAAAGATTTCTCAGACTTTCTGTCCCGTTTTGCATCATCTTATGATCGTTTGTTGATTTTGGGTGATTTTAACATCCATGTCTGTTGTCCAGGCAAACCTTGGTTAGCGAGTTTTGCCATGTAATGGAGTCTTCGGCCTCCTCCAGAACATAAACAGGCGACCACGTTCATGGCCACACCTAGATCTGATTCTATCCCATGGGTTTTCATGATAACATAAGCATTGAGGATGCATCCTTCTCTGACCATATGCCTATTGTGTTTAAGTTCAACTACTTAACTCACTGTCTACAGCCAGATCTTCTGGTCACTACTCTCGTCATATCAACTCTTTTACTGCAAATAAGTTCTCTGAACATTACTTGGGAAATGCTATCACTGCCTCTATCACTGCCCCTGATATCCCTGCTGCCAGCCCTGATGAGCTAATATCCCTCTTCAACACATCTTGCTCAGCTATCCTTGAAACTGTGGCCCCTCTTAAATTCAGACGCCCTAATTTTAAACCTCAACAGTGGCTTGACGACTCCACCCGCCATCTTAGGCAGGTTTGCCGAAGAGCTGAGCGCAAGTGGAAAAAGATCACCTTCTAGTTTCTCTAGAACTATTCAGAAATTCCCTGGCTGACTTCCAAACTGCAGCAAAAAAGCTAAGGCTAAGCATTTCTCCAACATCATAAGCAAACATTCAAATCGCCCTAGAATATTATTTAACACCATCAACTCAATTGTAAACCCCCAAGTCTCTCCAGAGGTCGTGGCATCTCCAATAGCTGTGAAGAGTTCTTGAAGTTTTTTATTGAGAAAATTGACCACATCAGAGCACAGTTCACACCTTCTGCAGCAGACACTCCGCCCCATATCCCCATTACTACAGCTACTTTTGACAAGTTCCAAGCAGTGTCCTGCACTGATCTATGGGACATTGTAAACCACATGAAACCATCAACAGCTCCACACGATATCCCTTCACAGATCACCAAAGATGCTTTTGATGCTATTGGTCCCTCCATCCAATTTATCCTCAACTCCTGCCTTGCCACCGGCACAGTTCCTATATGTTTCAAGCATGCGGTTGTCCAGCCTATGCTTAAGAAGCATAATCTGGATGCAAAATGTCTTAATAACTTCCGGCAATCTCAAAACTGCCATTTCTCTCGAAAATCTTGGAGAAGGTGGTGTTTACACAGCTGCTTCCATTCTTCAACTCAACAGAGATCCTCGAGCCATTCCAATCTGGTTCAAAGCGCGCCACAGCACTGAGACAGCCCTGTTGAAGGTGACAAATGACCTGTTGCTCACCCTGACTCAGGTGATAACGCCATTCTGGTCCTGTTGGATCTCAGCGCTGCATTTGACACTGTGGACCATGGCACACTACTACAGCGTCTTGAACAGTGGGTTGGCATTAAGGGTACAGCTCTTAACTGGTTCACTCCTACCTCCACCAAAGAACTTTCTCGGTATCCATAGGCCAGTACACTTCATCATCCGCCCCTGTGTCTTATGGTGTCCCCCAGGGATCCATTTTGGTCCAGTACTGTTGCCTGCTGTACATGCTCCCCCTAGGTAACATCATCAGGAAATTCAATATTTCATTCCATTTCTATGCAGATGACTCCAGCTGTACATCCCACTGAAGTCTGGCAATTCCATGCAGCCTCTTTTAGACTGTTTGGAAGAAATAAAAATCTGGATGGCTAACAACTTCCTTCAGTTAAACAATAACAAAACTGAAGTCATTGTCTTTGGGCCTTCAAGATCAAAAAATTCCATCCCTGCCAACCTTGGTCCCCTTGCCCCCTATGTGAAATCCCATGCACGTGACCTGGGTATCATTTTGGACTCTCATCTCCACCTGGACAAGCAAATTTCATCTGTTGTAAAGACCAGTTTTTATCAATTAAGAATAATCTCCAAACTCAAATCTGTTCTATCATACAATGATCTGGAAAAAGTCATCCATGCCTTCATAACCTCCCGTCTAGACTACTGTAACTCCCTCTATCTTGGTCTCCCTCTGACACTGGTGGCACGGCTTCAGATGGTCCAAAATGCAGCAGCTAGGTTGCTCACCAACACAAAAAAGCATGAACACATCACACCTGTCCTAGCCTCCTTGCACTGGCTTCCAGTCCAGTCACGAATACGATTTAAAACACTGCTGTTGGTTTTTAAAGCTCTTCATGGCCTGGCACCCACCTACATAGCTGATATCATTCACCCCCATGTAGCCCCCAGGTCCCTCAGATCCTCCAGCCAGGCCTCCTCCATGTCCCACGGTCCCGGCTTAAACAAAAAGGTGATAGAGCATTTTCTGTTGCTGGCCCTCAGCTATGGAACCAACTGCCACTTGATATCAGAAATGCCCCTCAATAACACTTTTCAAAACTAAGCTCAAGACGCACCTTTTTACATTGGCCTTCCCTGTGCCCTAATTGTCTTGCCTGCTGTCTGTAATTAAGTGTTGTGTGTTATCATTTTAGCTTAAATCACTGTGCTGTATGTGTATTTTATTTTTTTTTACTTATCTATTCTATTTTTAACCTGTTTTAGCTTATACACTATGTACAGCACTTTGGTCAGTGCAAGCTGTGGTTAAATGTGCTTTAAAAATAAACTTTACTTACTTACAATACATGCGAACTGCAACAGTGATGTTTCTGCACTTAACACATTACAAAAGTGCTTCCCTGCCTCCCTGTGCCAGATCCCCCACTCGGGTAGGCAGTGATTTCCTTTTCACAAACAGGCACGGGCGGTAACGGGTCGATGATGGGAAGTTGGCTGCTTGAAACGTAGATTTTAAATATAATAATATCAATCATGCAAGTTAAGCAGCGGTTCTCAAACTTTTTCCAGCAAGTACCACCCCCACAAAAAATTGCTTGACAAGTAACACCATTAGGATTCACATAATACAGTAACATAGTGGGTCCAAATGTTCAGCCATAAGCACTGTATTTTGGTTGAATGTCTTTAATACAATTTATTACATAACAAATGCAAAATGCAATTACCTTCAAAGTAACTTTTTAGATGAGCGGTGCACACATCACTGGCAACGATTTACGATGATTTAACTTCCGGATCTGTTATACAAGTTCATTTCACATTTTCAGTGTGACATATTTTCCAAATGGATCTAACAACTTTTAATTGCTAAATGATTGTGTTGTTTTTTTTGTTTGTTTTTTAATCAAAAAGATTTATTGATGTATTGATTGGAGTATCTATACACAGCAGGTAGTCCAGATAAATAATAAGACACTATATTGTGATATTTCAATATTTATACTGTTTAATCTCTACACCCAAAGTTCCAAAATTTAAAACAGATACTTGGTCAACAAAATTACAGTTTTGCACCTTCATTCAAAGTGCAAGAGCAAGCATGGCCACTATGTAGTCAAAAATGACTGAACCGCTGGAACACTGACGCACAGGCATGTTGCTATCAACAGCACAACATCTTGCTGCCTATCTATCATGCATGTGGATTGCTGTGTTTGCTCATTTGCATTTGTTCACGCAAAGGCTGATATTGCACAGTGTCGTGGATCTGGTTACCCGCACACTCCAAACCTCCGACTGAACTAGGACGTGTAATGAAAGACTATGCATAACACAGACCTAGGTCAGACATTGGGTTTAAAAAAATAAAAAATAAAAAGGGGGGTAGCAAAATGGGGAAAAAAAGGTTACATTAAGCAAATTTGGAGAAATCAAATGAAACTTCATCTTCACTTTCAAACTTTGTGTTTCTCATGAACGTTTTAAAGAGACCAAACAGGTGAAAGTCTGAAGTGGCAAGGTCTGGGCTGTATGGGGGATGAGGGAGCAATTCCCAGCCCAGCTCATTGATGGTGGGCATCGTTTGAGCTGCTGTGTGAGGCCTTGCGTTGTCATGATGCCAAACGACTCCTTCTGACCGATGACTCCTGCGTTTGTTCTTTAGGTCTTTCTTAACCTGCCTCAGCAGTCACAGTCATTGGCACAAAGTTTGGATGTGACGATCAAGTCAAAAGTGTTGTGAGCAACTGGAGACATCAGCCAAAGATCTTTACGCTGATGGAATACAGAAGCCTGTGTACAGATGGAAAAGTGTGTGACAGTGCTAGGAGACTATGTTGAAAAAAACAAACTGGAAAGCACTGCCGGGACATACAACATGCCATAATCCCGTCACATCACCAATTGCGATCCCTAATCTGGTGCGTGGGCGAAGCAAACTGCTCAGATGACATCAGTTTGAAGACTCTCAGATATGAAAAGATGTTCATTATCACGGACAATGAACAATGAAGATACTAAACGCATAAAAACTTTATATTTTATGCATGTACTGGATATAATTCAAGGTGCTAACAGTTTAAATGATAACTAAAATACAATTCGACTAGTTCTGTAGGTGGCAGTGGTTTGCAATGAAATGGCAAAAAAATATCCACTATTAAGATGATTAATTTGCCTCAGTGTATAATGCTAAAACAAAGCTACATCATCCATTCCATTAACAGCAATGCGCTGCGCCAAACAAAAAAAGTGGCTGGTGCACATGGACAGCACAACGGTTGCTTGGGGTGGAGGGCAATAGGGGGGTCCTTCAGTCACGGGCCACATTCTGTCGCCAAATGTCGGCTGGATTTCATTAGAGAACCTTGCATTCTAAGTCAACGGGGGTCCAGGCCAGATATCTAATATGATCAGTGAACATGAAGACCACAACAAGCAAGCATATAAATATCAGCAGGGTAAAGACATCCACACTGGTAGGATTAGTTCAGTCAGCATGACTGACAAGCAAAGAAACCACCTGTTTAAAGACATCCACATTTAATTATCTTCTATAAAATGCAGCTTAGCATTGTGGTATAAAGTTACCAAGAGCGATATTATCCCAGAAAGGTGTTACATTGACATCCTTACATTGACTGTTTAGGTCACTCTAATGTACCTGATGTATTGTATACAAACACTTGGATCTCTATCAGTGTGAAATTAGACAACCGAGTAAATGTTTTATAAGTTGCCTATTTCCAAAAATGTGTAAACAAGCTGATTCAAGTAATGCAGCCCCCCTGCCCCCAACCCAGTTTCTTGACCCATGATGAATTTAGCAGCTACACCGGTCAAAGATCAACTGACTGAGCAAAGATCAACTGTTTTGGGGAACGCTAACATAAACACTATCATATGAAAGCAAGAAGCTAAGGAGAGCTGTACTACAATTTGATGCCCTGATTGGCATTTGCTAACAGCAGAACATACCAAATTGTTGAGCTAGGTGTTATGTGTGTGGGTGTGGTGTGTCTTTAGCGATGTCGCTCGTCCTCAATTTACGGAAGAAGTGTAATTCGGAGATTTAGGAATAACGTATGAAATCAAAAGAACAATTTACTGTCTTAATGGACTTTAAGTTACTTTTCTTCAGAAGTGCGGGGTTCTAAACATCGCCAAATGTTGCACATAGTTCATACAAGTTCTCAATACGGCATGCTTGAGTCCAGATAATGAGCGTCATTCATCACTCGCAGAAGGAAAAGCAAGATTGCAGAGCTCTATTACAGTGTTCAAGGGTCAGCAGACTAGCAAAATGTAAACACTCATCGGCCTATTCTCAGGAATGTGTTTAATTTAATGGGCTACTTCTGAATTGCATGGCATGGGAAATGCCCTGGACATAAATCTAATCCAGAGCAAATTCTAGGGATTAATCCATGTTTTGATATCATTACATACACCAGTACCACTGCTGTCACCATACCTAGGTTCGGGCAATAAATTGCCTTAATTTGGGGTAAAACGAATCTTCAACTAATTTGAGTACCGCAATTTAAAACTGTGCGCAAGGCATTTTTTCTGTCTCGCGTACCCGCTTATTTACATGTACACTCAGGAAGAAGTCAAGCCAACCAGAGCAACAATTGTTCATGCTACGCATCACAGTAACACGCCACCAATGCAGGGAGAAGACATCACTTTCTTGGTAAGCTTTTGTTTTGAAGTTGTTTCCGGCAGCAGGTTGCAGCCTAACGGCTAACTTGCCTCATCTTGCAGACTAAGTATGAGGCGCTGATATTGCCGTTACAAACTGTTGCTCCAGACGTCAACAACACATTATCGTCCCGAAATAACGTTCAATCACCAATTAGGGCCCTATAAATAAATAAATAAATAAAATGAATACACTGACACTTTATTGTACGTCGCTCGTTGGCAGAGTTTAGTGGCGGCAGCTCCATCGTTTGCAGCTTGCAGCGCTCAAGCGCACAAGCCTACAAAAGCAAATCAAACATTTCAACTTTCATGATTCTTGCTAAACTCTGTAACATATTTCAAATTCTCATATGTAATAAATAAGAAAGATATTGTAAGCATTTTATGTACCAAACACTCATTTCAGTAAATTAAACAACAGCCGTTATTCCACTTCTTTATATGGTTTCACAGTCATAACAGCCTCCAAGGGAAATGGTGAGTGCAATGTGGCTTGCGACAAAAAAATGTGTTTAACAACCTGTTCTAAAATTTATTTGTGGCTTGGACTGCATACAAAGTACTGCAAGCTACTTATTATAGTCAGATGGATGGATGGATGGATGGAGATGGATGGTGGTGTATTTGGCTGATATTAAATGAATGTATTGTTTATGTATTTACTTTCTAAACTTTTAGAAGTCATCAATGGACAAAATAATAACCAGATCAAGATTATTGCAAATGAAAGAGCAATTCCTTGTTTTTACCTTACATAGTGTAACTTCTGGTTCTTATGGTGGCATAAAAAAGACGAGTTGGAAAATGACAATCACACAAGATTTCACATGTCGTTTCTTCAAGCTGCAACGTTTTAAGACCGGTTGTACAGGACCGATTTGTGCAACAACCAAAAAAGGAGCCCAAAAATTTGCTAACATCACAGGCTGAGTTGACTAACAAAAGGGCAGAGAGAATGCTTATCAAGCGGCACCGCTGCATGATGATGTCACTTCAGGCGACTCTAGAGCTGTGTGTTTTTAGAATGCCGACTTGACAATACAACACTCCATTATATCATCATTTTGACGTGTGAGGTTTGGGTTAACTCTGTTGCTACACTGATTTGGCTTCCAAGATGGTAATGCAAACAACAATCGCCTTTGATGACACCATCCGTGTGTCCCTGGGAGGCACAACCAATCAACCCATGCTGACCCCAACTGTTACATTCATGTCACTGACTTTGGTGCAAAAAACACAACAAAAAGTGATTGAGGCATCCCTAATTATAACATTTTTCAAAAGATGGACAGTATGTGCTACTGTCTGTCCATCCGTCCTTCCAACCAACAAAACCTTTAAATTACAATGTGACCTCTACAGCCCCACAACTTAATGCAAATATGAAAAGAAAAGGGACAACTAAATGTAATATATGTACTAATCAATTCTGAATCAATTAACAGAGACATGGGATGAACTTGTTCAGTACTGTATGTCAAGCTCTTCCATTATAATCAGCAGACTGACTTAACGAGATGTCTGTTAATGTATGCAAGGTATGCATCTAATATGGGCATCTTTCTCTTGACTACAGCTTGATCAACTGTTCAGTCATTCAACAAAGGAAATGTGCACGTTTGTGAATGCAACCTATGAGGTGAATGGGTACTTCTGAAGGCTTGGTTTCGGAACCAAATACCCTAAGATATACAGTAAATACAACTACAGTTCAGTACATCCAATTATCAGCTACAAATGACAGCCAAAGAAAGTGGACAAAATAATAACACTTGTTATTATTGTGTGAATGTCCAGCCCCAAGATTATGTCCACATTCGGAATGTGACCAAATCAAGAAATGTCTTTAAGATTGATTTACACAAAAACATAAATTTAGCAACTTCTCTTAAGTGTAGATGTAGTTTAGAGTGGTGCACAACTACCAACTACAATCAGACAATTACAAAATGCATGTATAGCATATTAGCGAACCAGCAATGACTCATGCGTCAAGTCATTGATCAAATCATAGTTAGGCAATTAACACATTCACAAATGGAGCGTGTGTCTGTCACTCGAACGTGAATAACACCGTAGCAGCCACCCAATGTGTTACATGAGCTAAAGCAGCCGTGCTGTGCCTGTCCGGTCTCAAAACCACCGAAAACCAACTGTATGTTCGCTCCAATCATCACTGCACCTCTGTGACTTTCATTTATATGATGTCAACTTGTATCTCGGGCCAGTGTCCTTGTGTTGTTTGTCCGGTTTAGGGAAATAACAGAGCGTGACGTTAGCAAACGTGTGTCAAGAGGTGCAGTTCGCGGTCCGAAGGAATCATGAGAATGTCGTGAACGTGCATCCAGTGTCAGGTTTCTAGTGAGGAACAGCCACGCTTACCTGCAACACTTGTGTATTATAATCCAATCGTTCGTAGCTACAAAGAGGCCATGTTAGGTAGTTAGTCCAGATTCACTATCAGAACGCCAAAGTGAGTGGATAAGGTCGGAGGAGGCCAGGAGACGCAGCCACAGTCGCAGAGGAGCAGGCGCAACTTGAAACAGAGAAATCGGGCCAAACCATCAGGGTGGCACACGGGGTGACGGATAAGGATATAAATAACAACACGTCAACAAATATTGAGCGATACTCGACTATTGTGATGAAAGTTTGACGTTGCACTTTCATCAAATAAAAGGAACGCTCACTTCCCTTGTCATTTGAAAGGCGAAAGCAGAATCTAAAACCCCTTCTTCCACCGGAGCAAACCAATCCGTGAAAACACCGTCTAATCCCATTGGTCCATTGCAACATGACGCAAACTCTGCTCAGCGCCAGGGTGACATTAAAGTAATACTGTCTGTCGTCCGAGGTAACAGGCGATTAAAGAAACGGTTGCTAAATTATTACATTATGATGATGATGATTATTATTATTATTATTATTGGTAGCGTTGTAATTATAATAATAATGCGATTGCCGGTGACAGTGCATCTGAATCGTGAAGAGTTGATCAAAACATTATCTCCTATATCTTGTGTATCTTTCTTAAGTGTACGTTCCCCTTCCATGGAATCTTGGGCAGAAGTCCAAACCCCGTATGATGGTTTGCCAACAATGCACAGTCGGTTGTGGTTGTCGAGTTGCTGAAGTGTAAAAGACACTTAGATTACAACCTGGGAAAATTGCATGTTTCAAACAATCACTTTTAAATAGCATTACAGCAATGCATGGTTTGGAAAACAGTAGCATGAGTCAGCTTCCCACAGCCTGAAATATGCATCACTGATTCACTTTGTCCCACTGTAATATCAGTCATCCCAAGACCTGCACTCATGTTAGTGGAAATACTGCACACATCAGTAGCCCAGAAATCCAACCAGTAAACTCATATGACATTTAAAGCTATAAAGATGATCTTTATAAGTGTGCTGACTGTTTCAGAGGAAGGTCAATGGCATGTAGTTTCATGCGAAGCAGCCTCACTCAGGGGCGTCACACCATGGAGGATGTGGGTGGGGTTGGACTGGCAATTCAATATTGTTATGATTAATCCCAATACTAGTAAACAGCTGTGTGTGATGTGATGTGTCACTGCAGCAAGATGCACTCTTGTAACATGTGTTGAGTGGGTTTTGGGTTTTTAACTCTTTTACCTGCAAGAAACAATGTTTTGCATTTTCAAGAACTGCCCAATCCTTTTCTTTTAGTCTATAGCTTAATTTACTGTATTATAGCATAAAAGTATGTTTTGTTTGTTAACTTGACCATGTTCACACGTCAAGTGGGCCAGGCCTGTGATACTTTCTGTTATGATTCAATGTCAAGGTAAATTCTCAGGGGTTTTTTTTCTAATACAAAAAGAAATCTTATACCTGTCTCTATGTATTCATTACATCATGATATTGAATCGCGCCAATGACATGATAATTGAATGAAACGTGAGACAAGGTAAGGTCCGCACCTCTATTTCCCTGGGCCATCCTCTGTAATTCCGCTAGTTTCACAGTGTTGCGTGTGTGTGTTGATGAGAGTTACAAAATGTAGCAAGCAAAACAAAAGACAGGGGCGGGGGGGGGGTTTCTAGGTTCGGTCATGTGACATTCACAACTTGAGCCCTGAGGCACTGTGATGTCATTTGACTCAACACTAAGTGCAAAATGTCCGCCCCTTAGAATGGATAAAAGGTGTGTCTTTTTCTGCTTAATTCATTTTCCACAAATGCAATATTCATCAGAATGCAGTTAAGATGAGTGGGAGCTTGAAGAACATTTTACTGTCAGGATTATTTTATTATTATTATTATTGTTACTTTATACGTTTCACTTTTTCAATTTAAATGTTTCCATGGTTTCCTAATTCGTTAAGATGCTCTTGCATGTCAAGATGAAACATTGCAGAACCTCAAGGACATTTTCTCTTCATCTTGATGCTCTATTTAGGTCTGCTAATTAAACAAATCCCAGGGGGCATTTGGATGTGTAAAAAGAGACCTTAAAATTGAAGGGAATTAATGCTGCAGTAAGGAATGTGTGTTTCAGTTCCAGGGTTCCTCTTCATTGGAAGTCATGATTTATTTTTCCCTGCCTTTCGCCCAGAGTCATCTGATAGACTCTAGCTTTCCACAACCCTGAACAGGATTTGTGTCATAGAAAATTGATTGATGGATAATAATAAGATTTATTGAATACAAATTGCCAGTAAAAACTCTGTTTAGGTATTTGGTGATTTATGCCTGACTTCTCACCTAACTACCTACAAACTACGCTATACCCTCATATGGTGATTTGAATCATTTTACACTCTCTCTCCTTGTCTCTGTCTCTGTCTCTCTCTCTCTCCCTCACAAACACACACACACACACACATGCACGCAAACTGTTATTGGCCAATAACTGCCACCGACCGTCGTCCGTCGTTCATGAAAGTTACTTCGAAGTAAAGATTGACAAGATGGTGTAATTTGTTGCACCCAGTCAGACTGATTTG
Source organism: Hippocampus abdominalis (assembly GCA_018466805.1). Classification (NCBI taxonomy): domain Eukaryota; kingdom Metazoa; phylum Chordata; class Actinopteri; order Syngnathiformes; family Syngnathidae; genus Hippocampus; species Hippocampus abdominalis. The sequence goes on along the minus strand of CM031697.1, from coordinate 14,035,275 downwards.
AATCGGTCAAATTTTGCACCTTTTCATTAGTAAATATGATGGTGTTCTGTAAAAGTATTAATGCAATCATTCTTATCAATATATGAGCTCTGTTAAACACCTTGTAATGGCCTTTAATTTTTCTATCTATGGTTGCAAGCCTGGTTCAAGCCACTATGAACACAGAGTTTCAGTCAACCCAAGCGTAAAAAGCCAACACGCACTCACAAAACATCCATTGTCAAATGATGTCAGTCCGCCCTCCCGCCATCCATCCAGCCATCCATCCAGCCATGCATCCATCTTCTCTTTGTTATCCCAATGCATGTCATGGTCGCAGCAGTTTAACCAGGGAGCCTCCAGTGGAGTGCCCTCCACACCCGCTCCAAGAGAGCGGGTACCCCAAACTGCTGTATGATGCACAAACAAGACTCGCTCCCCCACCCAAAGGTGGAAGGAGGCTAACTGCTCGTCAAAGGGTGAACTCCAGTGAAAGAAACTGAGCATTAAAAAGGCCACACCTGTTTTGTGCCTCTCACCTGAGGCTACTTAAAAGTCATCTGATGGCGACTGGTACCAGAACCCAACCATGGGTTGAGATGAGGTCAACTATATCTTGTGGGAACCACAATGCTACCACTTCATGCTGCCCACAATCGGGCTCCATGGGTGCAGTGACCTGCATTCGGGCTGAATATTTCAGACCACGACAGAGCTCCAGACTGTTCCTAAATAGTGGCATTTTGCCCCTAAAATTTAAGACAGCATAAGCATATTTTTCATCTACTTGCGCCTTAGAAATTTGCTAATTTTTGACAATTTGTCTCAAATATTTTATTGCTGACAAAGTCCGCGCCACACGTCAGCCTATTTATCAATAATACAGTAAAAATCCGTGGAACTGTGAACTTTTACACCAGTGTGCGTCCCTAAAATTTCAATTTAAAAACTATTCTACTTCTAGCAAAAAAGTTAGTCTGGAGCTACTAAAGCATTGTGACAAAGACAATGTAGAAAAACCATTAAAGGTACATGTTTTAGCAAAGGAAGGATAAATAGCTTAAACGTCAAGATTGTAATAGCTTTTGAGGACTTATAATAGACTACAAGAGCCACATTATGAAACCACCCCCAACTGCACTAAACACAACCAGCTTTCCACCATGCCAGTCATTGTTTGTCATCAGCCTTTCACTGATAATTTGTGGAAGGTGATGAAGCATGCAGACAAAAGCTTGTCGAGGCAAGGTGAGGCTGGCTGAACACACAACAAAGGACTCAACGTGATGTCATTCCGGAAATCTGCACTGGCATCTGTCAGGTCACGTTACCAAATACTCATAACATGGCCTCTGTCTATATCGACAGATGAGAGTGGTGAATAACATTTAGTACTTACTGTTCTGCCGACTAGCCCTAAAATATTCCTGATTGGATTTGAGCCTCCTCCTATTTTCCCCCTTTCCCTTTCCTTTTGATGTCTTCCTCCCTCTTCTCACCACCAACAGATGCTGCCTGGAACGGTGCTCGTTGTCATGGTGACAAACTGGGGGGGGGGGGGGGGTTGATAACACGTGACTGGATATTCCTGTATGCTGATTGGTCACATGCAAAGAGTGCATTGAGGCAGAAGAGGACGGGGGTGATGATGTCACACACCAACCAGTTCACAAAAAGGAGGGATCCTCCTTGGTCTGCATGAAAGAAACACAGACACAATAGGTGTTTTTGGGTTGTTGTTTTTTTGTTTGTTTTCAGGGCGGGGTTGCTTTTGAAAACTCAAATAGAGCTACTGGATGTCAGGGATAATTCCATTTGAACTGACTGACTTCGTGGCGTGCTGGCTGCTCTGAGTCACTTCTAATAGCCACCATCTCACATGTCAGTTTGCTAAATACAATCTATCATAGCTCTCAGCTCATGAATCTCTCCACACCCAAAGGGAGACAAACAACCTGACTGCTACAAAACCTATACGTGAGCATCCTTGTTATGGCGATCTATATCTGGCCAACCACAATTTTAGTCATCATCCACAGGGGCGGCAGGGAACTATATATAGTGCTGTACAAACTATGCATTTTCACTGCTTTTCCTTCGGTACAGTAAAAATTAATATATAATATAATAGAATATACAGTAACTATTGATTTGTTCAAGTAACAATGTTTACATTCTTTTTTGGATTGGGAGTTATGTGTTCTTCTTTATTAAATTACAGGATATGGCACCAAATCTCAGTCTTGAACACAATGTGTAGATGTATACATTTCCAATATGTGGAATTGAATTGTTGTATTGAAGCACAGTTTGCAGTGGTGTATAAACAAATTAATTTAGTGTAAATTCCTGGTGTGTTTGCAGGATTTAGCAAAAACAATGTCATGAAATTCCATAAAACTTTGTTACAGGATTTCGATACCGGCCGAGGATGCGCAATCTTTCGTTGTGGCAATGTTGTTCATCAGAGATGAATTTAAACATATTTATTATTGTGCTTTTTTTTCAGAGTGGTCTACAACTGCACTGAATCTACTGTGTGGTAGAGATGCAGCTGAATGCATGGAATGCAGAAGCAAGAAATGGCAGCAATAACAGCAGCGCTCTGAGAGTGAGTGAACAAAAATGGTCTCCCCACACTGCTATAAATGTCTTCTGAATAGACAAGGGTGGCATTTTCCAGTCACTTCCCAGTAAATAAATGTGTAATCATGGCCTTAAGTTATTTTAGTTTCGGATAGTCGAGTTGTGGTTATGTGTGTACAATACGTCTTGTTCCGTGTTGTTATGGATGGTCCCTGATATTGACTTACATTCAAAATTATAAACCTTTAAGTCACAGTGTCAAAGTCAAAGCCGGGGGCCAGATCTGACCCTGCCACATCATTTTATTGGCCAACCACCATGATGGCGCTAAAGTCTGAACAAAATTTCAAATTGTCATATGTAATCCATAATAACGTGGAGATATCGCAGGCATCTTCCCGTTTCCAAAGCCCTTATTACATCACCGTAAACAAAGTCATGATTATTGACCTCTGATTTCAAAACTAGGTATCCGTAATTACAATGTGTCCCGCGACAAAAATGACTTTGACCACCCATGCTTTAAGTTATGAAATTCAGTACATTGGATTAATTCCCAAATGGGTTTGTTTGAAAAAATAGCTTTAAGAAAACACTTCATCATTTTTGATCAACTGAATCAGCTGTTCAAGGTTCTACTAATAACTA
>CM031697.1:14020606-14031962 GCA_018466805.1 Hippocampus abdominalis | reverse complement strand
GCAGCAGATGGCTGTAGTTCGTCATGAAGTGTTAATGGTTTTGAAGTCAATCTTCTTGTATTCTTTGCGCACTGAACTCCCAAAAGATATCTGTGTAACCATTTTTAAATACTAGGAATGAAAATGCAGGCCGGAAAGGTGTGGATTGCACATCCGCCTCACAGTGCAGAGTGCAGGGTTTCGATTCCAGACTCTGGGCTTCTGTGTGTGGTTCACATGTTCTCACCCGTGCTTCTGTGGGTTGTCTCTGGGTACTCCGGTTTCCTCCCCCATTCCAAAAACATGCATGGAAGGGTGATGGACACGCTAAATGTCCCTAGGTGTGATTGTGAGTGTGAACCGTTTTCGTCTATGTGATTGGCTGGCGATTGGCTGGCGATTGGCTGGCGATTGGCTGGCAACCAATTCAGAGATTGCCTCCAGTATGCCCTCAGCCCTCGTGAGAATAGCAGTTTGGATAATTGATGATGAATGGTGAAAATGCAGTTATGTAAATTGTCCCCACAACCTTGAAGCATTAGTCAAACTGTATACAGTACTACTTTCTGTGTCGGAGTCAAACCTGGTTGATTGTTGATTGAAAGTAGTGCCCAGTGACTTGTGCTCTCGTAGCACATCATTATCCAGCCTGTAAAGATAATGACGTTTTGGTCTACTTTGATCTCTAAGAAATTATATCGCTAAATGTTACATGTTCTGAATTCTTCTGCTTGATGAATTATTGTTCCTTTCTTTCATTATTTTTCTCCCTCAGGGACACTTCAACCCAGCATTGCTGTATATTTCTGTTGCACAAGAGACCATATAATTGAGCTCCTTACGATCTTTTGATGTCCTGTTCTGTATTGTTTCTTGTCGTGTCCTCTGCTCCAGATTATCGTGGGAGTGATCTTGCTCTATTACCTCTTGGGAATCAGTGCCTTGATAGAGCAACTGTCATTGCAGTGCTTGCGCCCGTTCAGTATTTTGTTGCCACAAAACTGTCACAGACACAGAAGAGCACTCTGGTGAGTCTTAGCATTAGCAGCCTTCTATTTTAGTAGTCATGCCATCGAGATGGGAAGTCAGAAGGTCGCTTGGGCTGTAAAATCGCTGACCTATACATGATGTGGATGAACAGTTGCACACGACGGTGCATTTATCTGCTATTTACAGTGACTGAGCGGTTTTATGTTTCATTCATTCATTGACCTGAGGTAGAGCCTTGAATGTGTTTGAATTCACTCTTTCAGGTCATTACACCCACTGCCTAACTGCTGTTTTTCACTCTGTAAACGAGCTGTCCGACGGACAGAACCTGACAAATAGTGTTAGTCAACATTGCTTTGCCTACTTTCTTCCAGGTAACACATTGATATCTTGCCAAGTAATGACGTGGATGTAATGATGGCAGTTAAACATCCACACGTACACTCCTGACAAAAAAAATTGCAATAATCGGCCTTTAGGTGAAATTTCGGAATGAACCTAGAATGTACTTGTACATTTGAATAGCTTCATTTGACCTCTGTACTTTTGAATTGACACTTCTTTTGCAATTGCTCAATGTTTCATGACCTTAACATACATAATAATGACCTAATTTCTCTCTGGCATCTCAGGAATATTCCAGCGAGCGCCTCAAGAAAACCAATGAATTGCTACGAGGCATCAAATTACTAAAGCTTACGCATGGGAACGCATCTTCTGTGACAGTGTGGAGGAAACCAGGGGCAAGGAACTGACCAGCCTGCAGGCCTTTGCACTTTACACTTCCATATCCAGTGAGTAAGATAATCTCAATATACTGCTCTCTTTGAAAGGAACCAAAAAAGTGAAAAAAGTTGGAAAAAAAAAAAGCTGGGTCAATCTGCTCTGATTGACTTTTGAATGAACCACAGTAATAATTGGTCAATCTTGGATTTGGTACAAATCCATGTTTGTTTTACTCTAATCTTCTAAAAAAAAACGATGCCAAACTCAAGGCCCACATCATTTTATGTGGCTCGTGAAAGCATATCAAAGATGGCAACTCTCATGATGCCTGCTAAAAACTCAACCAAAATGTAAAATTCTCATTTGTAATAAATAAGAGTGATACTGTAAGCATTTTCATGTTTCCAAACCTCTCATTACAGTAACTTAAACTTATGGTTTCAGTCAAAACAGCCCTCCAAGAAAATAGTACCGGTAACTAAATATATGTCCCGCAGCAAAAATGAGAGTTGACACCCCTGTTCTAAAACAACAATGGTTGCATCCTTGAAAAGCTCCAGCCCTGTGATACACATACAGTACTGAATAATATCAATTTTATGTCACTTCTGACCTGATCTTTGCTTGACAAAAAAAATATATAATTTGCATCCCAATGTGCATTCCACATTGTTTAGCATTACACAGACAGAAACCCCCCCCCAACCCAGACTAAGTGTCTATTTCTCTTTCAGTCTTCATGAATGCAGCTATTCCAATTGCAGCTGTGTTGACGGTGAGTGGGAAACAGTTGATTAGCTTCTTATTGTGTGTGTATAAGCAATCATATTCAAGTGCACTTTGCTCATACTCAGCCCATGGAAAGCAAAGAGGGTTAAAGAAAAATCAGCAAGTAAATAAAATGGTGTTGGAAAAAAAAAAGCGGCGAGTCTTCGGCAGCTTCAGTAAAAGAAACTCGTTTACCCTCCACTCCATCCAAACACCCAAAATATATATCAAATAAAATACAAGTGTCCACTTCACAGATCTGTGTTCTCCCTGGACAATTTATTTCATCCGCCCATGGAGGTGTGCTTGCTATTTCTTATAAACCAACATTTGTGCCACTATGGACACAAGCAAATCTGTTTCTTCTTCCACAATGTTAAGGACTGTTGGGTCTCTCGTGCCGTCTAAAGGGAATAATTTGCCTCCACGCAGAGTTAGAGCGCAACGTGACTATAAAATGGAGCCCATTTCGTTCACCTGCAACCTACACAGGCCACCAGCATTTAGCAATCGCTCTGTTTGGAATGTTTTTTTTCTCTCAGTCATTCTGTACGCCCTCACATTCTGCAGACGTTTGTTGTTCATGTGCAAATCTCGGAGGACGCCGACCTGTCTCCGGCCGTGGCCTTCGCCTCTCTCTCCCTTTTTCACATCCTGGTCACGCCGCTCTTCCTGCTCTCTAGTGTCGTGAGATCCACTGTCAAAGCTCTTGTCAGGTGAGCAACTGAGAAATACCTTCAAGATGTCAGAATGTCTTTTTTTTTTTGTCCTTTGGTCTGGAGGCTAATTGGAGTCATTTGAAAAATTTGGGGGCCAGGTGAATGCGCACATTTTATAAGACAAATGATGATTTATTGAATTTGGACTCCACATCACGAGAGAAAATATAAATGATTAGGTAAAGCAAGGTCAAACTGATCTTTAGAGGTTTTGCTAATGCATGTCACACTGAAGTTGCTTCTGATACACTAAAACTGTATTTTAAGTCATTTTAGGTCAATTTGTGTCAGTGCAATTTGATGTCATGAGAATTTGGTATATGTTTACTTTGGATATAATATGGTTACAATGTCAAAATAATTTGTTTTATGGGAGTTGAGGAATAGCAGTTTCCTACAATATGATAAGACTTTTAAGAACCCATAAATCAAGCAGCAAAGATAGGTCAATGTTTATATATTAACTCGGGCTGTCACAGTTAAAGTGTTAAATTTGGAGATTAATTCAAAGAAATGTCTTTTTCAAATTTTCGAGAGTCACTGGTGCGTAATGAACAATGACAGACTTTGAGGAATTTCAACTCTTAAAAAAAAAAACATCCACTGGACGGCTCATTGGAGAAATCTGAAATAATTTGCGCATGTTGCAAAGCCAAATTCAAACAGCATATCAGTTGCTTGTTTTTGCGGCGTCATTTGTGAGGAAAACATTCTGCTCCAGTTCTCTCCATGGGGCCTCGCCAATCATCATTGCTTGAGGAGGGATAAATTAACCTGTAAGCGAGACAATTTGAGAGGAGAAGAATATAAAAAGGGTGCCTGTTAAGTTGACTCGGTTTCGACTGTTTGAATGTTACACGAGAAGCATTTTATTCAAGGATCCAAGTAAGCCGTCAAAGTGAACATTCTTTTTGATGATTCAACATTTATTCCACGGTTTTACTCCAGTACATATCTGTTACAAGCTTCGTACTAATTGCGATAAATTACGGAAAATTGTGCAATTTATTAATAAAAAAAATTAACGGATTGACAGCACTAATATTAAATCTTCAATAATGGAGAAAACACAAACATTTACAAAGTCACATTCAACTGCTCATGCTGAAGTTGGTTTCGATGCGTCAAAACCTTCATTGTTTTGGAAATTTATTCAAAATCCTAACAATTACCTGCAACATTGTAAATTATTTTATTCTCATAAAATTGATGACCATTTTTAAAAATAATTTTCCTTCAGTCTCCTAAGATTACATTTTTATCCTCATCATAATTCAACTTTATTCTTGCATCTTATAATAATAGTAATCTTTCAGATCAGCCCTGCATGTATAAAAAAATTTCCCACATAAGACCAGGCTCATTGCTGTCAATTAAATGAAGAGCATGTGAAATCTATTTTTCGCAGCCAGCATTTTAAGGGGAGAAATAACATCGAGTGATGTCTACAATAGAATGTCCCATGAAAAAAACCAAAAACAAACTCTGCCTCATTATCTTTTCCTTTCTAAGTTTGAGTTTCAGTTGAAGCAACTCAACCTTTGCTTTCTCTCTTTTTGACCTGCAGTGTGCAAAAGCTCAGCGAGTTTTTCTCCAGTGATGAGATTGGGGATGAACAGGAGCCCAGAACGACGTTGACCTCGGGCTCCAACAACCATAACCAAAATAGGTACCAGGCATTGGTAAGTGCATCTCATTCAAGCTGGAAAATGGCTTAATATTGTAATATCTATGTCTTGTATTTGTGTGACGTCATAGAGGGGGAGGAGCCAGGTTGGGGAAGTATTGGCTTCGGTAGTTAGTCTGAGTGTGGAGCGTATGAGCGTGAGTTGTGGCTAACAGCAACTCCTATGGATGTGTGTGTTTATCGCGTGTTTTGTGTATTAAAAGGACAGTTTGCATCCGCGACTGCGTGCATCCTTCTTGCCGCTACTGAAGGGCATTACATTGGTGTCAGAAGTTTTGGATTCACCCGTTGCACGTCCATTTTTTTTGCGTAAGGATGCTCGGCGACTCCGGTACTCGGCGGAAGGTAAAGGAGGAAGCCGTTCCGTGCGGCGATGCCGTAACCCGGTGGACGGTAAAGCAAGAAGCCGTGCCCTGCGTGATTGATATGCCTGAGTCGAGTTGCACCGAGCGCGGTCGTCATGAAGCTGGTGGTTCGCGCCAAAATGAGCGCGGGCCCGCCAAAACGGAGTTGCGCCATGACGTAGCGGCAGGTGCCGCCACCATCGGAATGGATGTAAACATGCATGGCGGCGCCCTTGGGCTCGCGTGGCCCTCCATGAAAGCTCTTAAATTCTCCGGAAAAGGAAGTTGGGAAGCTTATAGAGCACAGTTCGAGTTGGTGGCTGACGTAGCGCATTGGTCGGACAAGGTGAAAGCCGTGCAGTTAGCCCTTTCGCTGACGGAGGAGGCTACATCCTGTCTGCTTCTTCTGAGCCCCGGAGAGAGACTCGATTACAGCGCCCTGGTGGGTGCTTTGCAGAGGCGCTTTGGAGAGTTTAATTTGAGAGACTCTTTGCGCTGTGAGTTCAAGCAACGTGATCGACATCCCGGTGAGCCGCTCCGTTGTCTTGCTCATGAGATCGAAAGCCTGGGTCGGCGCGCATATGCAGCAATGCCGAATGAGATCCAAAATGAACTGATACGCGACCAGTTCATCCAAGCTCTCAGGCCGGATGAGCTGCGCCTGCACGTCCAGCTTGCCCACCCGGCAGCCCTAGGAGAGGCACTTGCTCTTGCTACAGAGAGGGAGATTGCAGCCAAGGGGGCGCTACAGACAGCAGCCTGCCCCGTTTTGGCCACCTCGTTGTCGGAAGGGGAGGAGCGCAGGCCAGCGTGGGTGGAGGAGCTGGTGTGCGCAATAAAGACCCGGCCAGCACAGAAGGAGGAAGGAAGCGGTCGACGTGCACGCCCTGCTGTCTGCTGGGGTTGTGGACAGCCAGGTCATCTGCTGCGGCGCTGTCCAAAGATGTTAGACCAGCAGGGAAACGGAAAAGGGTCCGTGTAGCCCCGACAACACGGACCCTTGCAGTTGTTGACCGGGAACTGCAACCTGCATTCGTAGAGAAAGCAATAATGGTGGGCTGGACGGACGTGGGGGACCCCAGTCATGTTCGCGTGCAGATTGGGGACGTTTCCTGTACAGCCCTGGTGGACACAGGGTCTTCAGCCACAATTGTGAGGCCTGACGTTGTTCCAGTGGGAACCGTCTTAACATCGACCTTTACAAAACTGAGGACCGTGACCGGTGAAACGGCCGAGATGAGAGGCAAAGGGACATTTTTGTTTGTCCTGGGGGGTTTGTCCACAACCCACTCAGCTTGGGTAGCTGACGTGAGTGACCCCTGTATTCTCGGACGGGACTTTTTAAAAGCTGCAAAATGTGTGGTGGACTTGGGAGCTGGGGTGATCACCCTGGCGAGTGGTCAGCATGTAGGGCTGATCACGGCGTCTCCGGTGGTGGCCGTTAACAATGCAGACCCTGCGGCGGAGAACACAGATGTGCGGATGACCCTACCCAGCCTGACCAAGGCAGCAGCAGCGCTGACTCTTCGACAGTCGACGGTAGATCGGGTAGAGTCCGCTCGCCCTGTGATGGACTGCCCACTGGCGGGGCCAATGACATCCAGCCCAGCCACGTCAGTGGAGTTAACCCCGGGTCGGCCAGCAGAGAACCGGACTGGGGCTATCCGGTCCATTTGGGAGAAGAACTGCGACGGCTTGGATGTCGAGCAGCGGGAGCAGCTGTGGCAGGTACTGTGGGACTTCGAGAACATCTTTGCCCTCAGTGAGAATGAGGTGGGCCTCACTCACTTGGTTGAGCACCACATCGACACCGGTGACGCGCGACCAGTAAAGGTTCGGCCCCGACGCCTGCCTCTGGCCCGGCAGGAGGCCGCGGATCAGGAGATCCGTGCCATGCTCGAGGCAGGGATCATAGAGCCCTCCGACAGTCCGTGGGCGTCTGGCGTGGTCATGGTCCCCCGAAAAAAGAGCACCAGACCACGGTTCTGTGTGGACTATAGGCCGCTCAATAAGGTGACAAGAAAGGACTGCTACCCGCTCCCACGTATAGACGACACATTGGATCTGGTCTCAGGCTCCGCGTGGTTCTCATCACTCGACCTGCGCAGTGGCTACTGGCAAGTCCCCCTCACCACGGAGTCCAGACCCAAGACGGCATTCTGCACCACCCGAGGACACTGGCAGTTTAAGGTCATGAGTTTTGGACTATGCAATGCACCAGGAACATTTGAGCGTTTGATGGACACAGTGCTCTCAAACATTCCGAGGCAAAGGTGCGTGGTGTATTTGGATGATGTCCTCGTCCATGGTGGGTCTTTTCAGGCTGCAATTGAGTCTCTGAGACTGGTGCTGGGGAGAATTGCAGCAGCTGGGCTGAAACTGCACCCAGAAAAGTGCCACTTTATGCAGCGTGAGGTGGAGTTCCTCGGCCACCGAGTGAACAGTGAGGGCATCAGCACGTTGGAGGAGAAGGTCCGCACCATCAAAGACTGGCCGGTACCAAGGGACCAGAAGCAGTTGAAAAGCTTCTTGGGGCTGGCCTCGTACTACAGACGGTTCGTGAAGGGATTCTCGTGCATTGGGGCACCCTTGTTCCGCCTCCTTAAAGACAACCAACCCTTCCTCTGGATGCCGGATTGTCAGGAGGCGTTCTCCAGCCTAAAAAGAGCCCTCATGAACGCTCCTGTTCTCACCCCACCAGATCCAGCCTTGCCTTTTGTGCTGGACACGGACGCGAGTAATGTCGGCATGGGGGCGGTGTTGTCACAGGTGGGGCCGGAAGGTGAGCAAGTGGTGGCCTATTTCAGCCGCACTTTCAACAAGAGTGAACGACGCTACTGTGTTACCAGACGTGAACTGCTAGCAGTTGTTTTGGCTACACGCCATTTCAAGTATTACCTGTGTGGCGTGCCTTTCACCATCAGGACAGATCACGCTGCACTACAGTGGCTGATGTCGTTCAAGGAACCAGAAGGCCAAGTAGCACGGTGGCTGGAGGAGCTGCAGGCGTTTCACTTCACTGTGGTACATCGAGCTGGGGCTCAGCACGCCAATGCGGACGCCCTTTCCCGGCGGCCGTGTTCTGTTAGTGACTGCAGCTACTGCGACCGGCGGGATGCTAGGGAGTTGGAGCTGCGTGGTGAAGCGACTGCTGCTGGACCGTCATGCTGCACCTTGGAGGCTGTGGACATTGCAGAGTGGGCTGCCAAGCAGGAAGAGGACCGTGATCTCAATCCTGTGCGACGGTGGGTCCAGAGTGGCAGGAGGCCACCCTGGGAGGGTGTGATGGGACTCTCCGTTACCACCAAAGGCCTTTGGAGCAAGTTTGCTGTGTTACGCATGAAAGACGGCGTGTTGCAGCGTGCCTGGAAGGAACCAGCCACCGGGGAAGAGAGATGGCAGGTGGTAGTGCCCGGAGCTCTTAGAGAGATGGTGCTAAGAGCATGCCACGGGAGCACCGGCTCAGGACACTTTGGCAGCACCAAGACCCTCCGACGGCTGCGCCAAGGGTTCTATTGGGGTCAGCATCGACGGGACGTAGAGGATTTCTGCCGGCGCTGTGACGAGTGTGCAGCCTACAAGGGACCTCAAGACCAATCGCATGCACCACTTCAGCAACAGAGGGTTGGGGCGCCCATGGAGAGGGTTGCTGTGGACATTATGGGCCCTTTTCCCGTGACGGACAGAGGGAACCGTTACGTGCTTTGTGCGATGGACTATTTTACAAAGTGGCCCGAGGCATACGCACTGCCAGACCAAGAGGCGGAGACAGTGGCCAATGCGCTACTGGAGGGCATGTTCTGCCGGTTTGGGACTGCAGACATCCTCCACAGTGACCAAGGCAGAAATTTTGAGTCCAAAGTTTTTGCTGCTCTTTGTAAACGCCTTGACATGCAGAAAACACGCACCACCCCTTTGCATCCACAGAGCGATGGTCTTGTGGAACGATTCAACCGAACCATGCAGCAGCAGCTCGCCATCCTCACCTCCAAACACCAACGTGATTGGGACCAGCACATCCCGCTGGTACTGATGGCTTATCGTTCAGCGGTTCAAAGTTCCACAAGTTGTACTCCTGCTCTGCTGATGCTGGGCCGGGAAATTCGGACACCGGCAGAGATGGCGTTTGGAAGACCTCCCGGCGGCTCAGAGGACCAGCCGGGGCCGGAGTATGCCCGGAGACTGCAGGATCGGCTGGAGGCAGCGCACGCGTTCGCACGGGACCAGCTGGAGAAGGCCGGTGCACGTCAAAAGCGGAACTATGACGTGCGGAGCAAGGGGCGGAATTTCCAGATTGGGGAACTGGTTTGGGTGTATACACCTAAAAGAAAGAAAGGGCGCTGCCCCAAGCTAGACAGCCATTGGGATGGGCCATGTAGGGTACTTGAGCGGGTGGGGGAGGTAGTTTATCGGGTGGCAGTCCCCCCCAGGGGCAGAAAAGTTGCCCTACATCGGGACAGGTTGGCCCCCTACCGGGGAAATGGTGTTCCTGTATTTGAGGCGGGGTCCGCTTCATCTGCCAGTTCAGAACAATTGGTGGATCCATGTTCCCCAGATCCCACCAATGTTGTTCCGAGTCAGCCAGCTGCAGGCGGTATCGACTCAGAGCCGGGCCGACCACAGAGGCGGAGACGAAGACCACGACGGCTGGAGGACTTTTTTTGTTGACCCCTCGGGGCGAGGGTTTCATAAAGGGGAGGGCAGTGTAATATCTATGTCTTGTATTTGTGTGACGTCATAGAGGGGGGAGGAGCCAGGTTGGGGAAGTATTGGCTTCGGTAGTTAGTCTGAGTGTGGAGCGTATGAGCGTGAGTTGTGGCTAACAGCAACTCCTATGGATGTGTGTGTTTATCGCGTGTTTTGTGTATTAAAAGGACAGTTTGCATCCGCGACTGCGTGCATCCTTCTTGCCGCTACTGAAGGGCATTACAATATTCATTGAATATGTATGTAAAATGTGCCACTTGCGATCAGTGCAATGCTGTACAATTGCTATGTTGCATAATTTAGCACTAACCCCATGTGTCAGAACTCACTCAAGTTCTTGACGGCGGTGTTTTGCGATTGACTGAGAGGTGCGTTTCAATGGGGCTTTGAGGTTAAAATCTGGTTTCGGGCCTTCCTGTGTGGAGTTTGCGTGTTCTCGCCACGCTTGTGTGAGATGTCTCTGTGTGCTCCAACTTCCATATTCCAAAAACGTGTTTGATTCATCGATCACTCTAAATTGTGAACTGGTATAAACGTGAGTAAGTATGGTTGCAAATCAATCAGTTCAACTTCCATGACGCTTGCTAAAATCTGTACCAACATTTCAAGTTGCCATATGTAATAAATAGGCATGTTGTGCTATTGCAAGCATTTTCTTCTTTTACATTATTCCAGAAACTTGAACAACTGGGGAACAAACTACTGTATTCTCCTTGACTTTGGATTTCAAAATCTATTAATTGTGTACTTTACATGTAATAATACGAGGAGGAGATTAAACATTTTGACAGTTTCACAGTTATATTGGCCCTCCGAGGGAAACTGTGACGACAATTTGGCCCGCGACAAAAATTTGTTTGACACCCTTGGCCTACACCATATGTGCTCTGCAGCTGCACCTCTTGCCTGAAGTCATTTGGAATAGGCCAAAGAGGACAAGCACTATTGGGAGTAGATTTGTGGATCAAAGTTAAAAATATTTAATCAGAGCATGTATTTTGCACGTATGGATGTACAGTCAAACCTCGGTTTTCGTCCATAATCCGTTCCAGCAGGCTGTTCGAAAACCGAAATTGTTCGAAAACCGAAATTGTTCGAAAACCGAAACCACGCTCTTTTTAAAATAAAAATGTTTATTGAACACGTCTGCTCACAATGGAAAGCAACGTGTGACGTCACTGCCTCATGTAAGGAAGGGGAGAGGAGTCAAATGGTGCATTCAAGTGCGCTCAGTTTGTTCGAGAACCGAAATTTGTTCGTCATCCGAGGCATAAAAAAATCGAAATTTTTGGTCGAAAACCGAATTGGTCGAGAACCGAGACGTTCAAAAACCGCGGTTTGACTGTACTTGGCTGCGATTGGCTGGCAACCAGTTCAGGGTGTACCCCGCCTACTGCCCAAAGACAAATGGGATAGGCTCCAGCACACTTGCGACC